>ML677355.1:8623471-8809515 GCA_007922305.1 Dermatemys mawii | reverse complement strand
AGAAAGAAAGAAAGAAAAGGGAATATACAAGTAAAGGTGCACACAGCTTCTATGTTAGTGGATTTCACTTTCTTTACACCCCTCATATTTTATCTTCTTCTTTTCTTTATATATATATCTGGGATAAGGTGATAGGCTTCTGAGCATTTAAGTTACATTAATACTGTTGAAAGTTCTGAATCACTACTTGAATAATTGGAAGAATAAGTCAGAGAAAATAAAATAAAATTCAGCAGCAGGCACATGCAATCCAAATGTGTACAGAGACCTATCAGCCCCTATTCAGCCAGCTTGTGTTTGGAAAACAATCCCTTGAGAGTTATGTACAGACTCTATGCTCTGCTTCTCAAGTGAATGAAGCTATGGCCACCTGAAGGCCTCTGGGGACACCAGGAATCCATCTCTAAGTTATTCCTCAAAATCATGTGCAGAATGGGGTGGTCCATGGCAAAGGGATTTGGGGTGAGTATTTGACTTGGTGGCTCACTCCAAAATTCTAGGACTTGGTCTGGGCTTATCAAGCAATCAGAATATAGCCAAGCCATTTTATAAACTATGCTTATGTTGTACCTTTGATCTCCTTACCTTCTCTCTTCTCACTGAGTCATGTCAACTGGGAATGTCATTCTAAACTTCTGATTTACTTTCAAAGAAGTTCAATGTTTGTTCCTTCATAAAAAAAAAATACAAAAATATGTGGAATTTACTCCCTAGTTTGTGGTCCCAGACTGATACCTTTCAGTTTTAAACCAGGATCAGTTTTATGTTGCTAAGCACACTTGTGGGCAGTGAAAATCATCATGATTATGTTATTAATATATCCCATAAACTAACAAGAGTAGACTGGCACCTGTCTTATCCCATTATAGAGTTGAGAATTCCACCCCCGTTCTCCCCCGACATATTAAATAATATTGGGAATCAGTTTCTACCTTTAGTCTCACAGAAAATGTGTGAACTGAAAATTATGAAATTAAGCCATTCCTGACTTACAGGAAAACTAGTTAGTTTTAAAATGCCATCCTTGCCCTCCCTCATCCCCACTTCAGCTGTACAATTACACTCCTGGTATTCAGGAAACTTGGTTTTACAGGTAGGTGTTTCTTAATAGGGAGAAATAACACCATTAAAAAAATGAAAATAGCTTATCTGTAAAATATGTAAGAAACTACAGGAGGTGGGTGGTAGATTTCTTGGTACTCACTGGGCATACATTGCTGACTCTCTTATCATTTTTATACTCATGAACAATGTGTCTGTTGCAAATTCATGCCATATAATCCTTATTACACACCTCACCATCGCACATACATAAAACTTCATTAAACCAGAAGCTGTGTGTGGGCAAAGATGCTGGAATGGAGAAGCATTGGTGCAATTAATCTGCTTATATTCATACTGTATCTTTATCCTCACAAATGTTCTGGAGAGCTTGCTCCAGGTTTCTAATCAAGTAATTATAAAATGTGTTGACAGACTATTGTACTGTAGTATAACCAGTTACATGACTTTCACATACACCCTCCTCGTTTCACCTACAGACAGATCTCTACCTCAGTTAAAGCTGTTGATAATGGAGGAAGGTGGAAAAATAATCCAACCTTCCTCAGATGACAATTTCTGCAAAGAATTCATGACTGGAGCAGTAACAAATGGCTGTCAAAATACCATATGACTCCTCTTCCTGCTGCCCTTGGTGGAACAAAATTGATACAGAAGGTTTGGGCTGCAAACCAAGAAAGTGAATAAACACACTCCGCTTGCAATTGGAAATCAGATTTGAGAAAATGCTATCAAGCGCCTTCTAGCATTAGGAGAATGGAACAAGATTGTTTTAAAGGGAAAAGGGAACCAGCCAACATACGAAAAGAAAAGATGAAAATGATGGACAATAAGGAAGCTAAAAAGCAACACTTGGAGAGTCTGATTTTCCACGCTGCTAAAGCACTTTCTTGTGGAAGCAACTCCACTCATTTTAGTGGAGCAATAGCAAAATTAAACTGATGTCACAGAGTAAATAAACAAATGTGAAAGTTGCTGGCAAAGACATTTCCTAAAAGGTATGAAAATTGCTCTCTATCAAAGCATTTTTGTTTGGTGGTTACCATTATCCCTCTTCAAAGTTCCCTAGAGTGGTATACAAGGACCTTATCACATACCCGCTGGAGGCAATGAGAGAAATCCCATTGACTTCAGTGGGCACTAGATCAGACCCTAACAGAGGAGATGATGAGGCACGGACATTTCTTGCACTGTCAGCAGGTGAGCAGGCCAGCTGATTGCATTGCTGCTTTCCATGCTCTGTACAGAGAATTGGGTTCTGGGTGCCCACTGTACTGAGTCAAAACCTCTGACTTCCTTTCTAACCAACTTTTCTGCATCTTAACCTCAGCTATCAGCCAAGACACTCTTACTATTCTCCATCTCATTTCAAATTTCAGCTGAAAAACATATGTTTTGCCTTTCCACATCTTTTTGGCCACTGCTATTATTTATGGTTAACATATTAATTACAGGAGACTAAATTCGCTCCTATCGTTTACTGGCTTGCTGGTATATACCGAGGCAGAGGGCCCTGGTATCAGAAACTCCAACAGGGATCTAGATTAATTAGGTTGTGTATTGCATTGCACCATTCAGTGCAGCCCAGGCCAAGGTACTGCCTGGAAAAAATCTGGGGAACCAGTTAGAGGTGGTCTGACAAAACAAATAAAGTAAGACATAGGTATGATGTAATGTCAAGAACCCCAGTAGGGCCTCTCTGAGACTAGTTAACATGTGGGCTTTCTAACTTACATACTGGACAGAGTGTGTTATTCATTAGCAGAAAAACAATTGTCAGTAACACAAAACTGCTCTTCATGCCTACAGAAGTTTCAGTCAGATGGACAAAAAGTGTAGAACCAAATACAGTAATATGCAAGAGGTACAGGGAATTTTACTACAATATTTTTTTAATTATGTTTGACTAAGTATGGCAGTGGAACCTGAAGGCTGAATCTCAGCCCATAAACATATCTCACTTATCAAAAGATAAAGTAATAAAAGTTAGCACTTATCACTGCTTAACATTTATATTATGATAGTATTTATGGTGCTACCAGGCTGCTTACCCATTAAGGTTAGAACTGTTCAAACATAGAAAATGACAGTCCATAACCCAAAACATTTTCACAGTAAAGAATCACTATAAAATCTTTATGGCTTTTCATCCATACATCTCAGTGTGTTACAAAGATGGGTAAGTATTATTTGTTATTTTACAGAATGGGAAGTTGGGGCACAGTCATGCTGTGTGCCCATGGAAGAGACAGGAAAAGAATGGAGGTCTGCCATTGGACTGAATATCTTAAATGAAAAAATATGATATTCGAAGGTTATGATACACACAATTTAGGCACACGATGGGCCAGTTTGGAACAGAGTTGCAACCTTCACTGAATTTCCTAGCATTTATGAGTTTAGCTGGACCCTTAACCTCAAAGTAATGCAGTTTTCTATCTCTGAATAGTATCACCTTCCCATTATAATTTTCTTGCCAATGCCCAAATTACCATCCTTTTGTTTAAGCACTCGACTTCAGACCCTTTGATCTCATACTCTCTGATCCGCTAATTGTCTCATCTATCTTCTATTTCTGCTTTGCTTCCTTTGAATTCAGCTTGTCACTTTTCCCGTTCACTCCTTAGTGCCCCTTCTCTGAACCACTTTCAGTACACAGAGTATTGGCCCACTTCTGCTTCCTTTTCACCCCAATCCACTGTATTTATTCCTTTCCATTTCATGCAGCGTGACAAACACTTCTTAGCAGTCACCTTTTATATTAGTTTCTAATTCTAGCATGTGTTTGAGTAACCCTTTTTTATTAGCAAAAGCTTCATACATCTGGCTCAAATCTGATTGATTCGGAACACATCATCTTCAAGGGAACATGTATTTATGCCTAATAATTTCACTAGGGAGTAAAGCTCTGGATGCATTGGGGAGTTGATACCCAAATGACCATCATTTAGTCAGAAAAATAAAGATTAGTGCACAAGAAACAGTGTCCTTGGAATCCAAATATATAAACTTTCTGACAGATGGTAAAAGAGAAGGACAATATACAGGATCTTAACCACATGAATCTTATTGAGGTGAATTAGTCATTAGGCTAAATCCTTGTTAATTGTGCTAAAAATGAGCCTCCAAGTAACTGGATCTTCTGTTAACCATGAAATCATCTGCATATGGTCTACTACACAGTGCAACTTGTGCATCTTTTGTGTAAAATAAATCCTGCTCTTTGGGGCGTATTCATGGAATACACTCATGAAATACATGTGGATTACTGCAAGGTGTCAAAACATTTCCTACCAGTTCAAATTAGGAAGCACCTACCTCTGTGTCAGTGTAAATGGACTCTTTTGGGTATAAATAAGGATCAGAATTAAAAGGCAGCTGTGATTTTCTGTAGAATTTTTGCAAAATGCTGGCTGATTGTTTTGTTTACTTTATATCTCAGAACAGAAAGCTCTCTTCCCACCCACAGTGATTAGATGTGAAATCCTTTATTATTATTTATCAAGGGTTGGTAGTTCAGTGATGTATGAAAGAGGCGATTGCCCCAAAGGAGTTACACGTCTATCACTGTCTAATAGGCACTGACACATTTAAAAATTTACTCTAGCTGCGGAGACGTTAGGTACGATTATCTTGTGTGTCATAGCTCTGTTTGGTGCAGGTGGGGTCACTGAGCCTGTTCCACCTCCCTGATTCCCAGGGCCAGCCTCAGCCAGGATGAAACTTTGAGCTGCTTGTAGGCAGTTCCAGTTTCCATCACTGACATAGAATCCCTTGGTGGAGAAGGCAGAGGTGCAGACTTAGAGCTGTACCCAACAGTTTCTTTATGCCAGAGGAATTTCGGTTGAGCACTGGAGGTCATATTACAATCCCTTTATGTTGCAAGGGGGTGTGTGTGTGTGTCACAAATCTAGCTCGCTGCATTTTCAGAGTGAAGGCTCATTGTTACCATCTCTTTCCCCACTCACCTTTTCCCACCAGGAACATAATGCTGGACCCTGACAGTAGGCAGGCAGACACGCTTTTAAAAATTATTTATTTAAGGTGTCAAAGTCTCCCCCACCTGTCTCATTGTCACTTTTAGGATAGTGTAATAGTTAAATTATAATACTTAGCATGTCTGTAATACCTTGAGTACTGACAACACTGCCTTAATCTAATGTCCACTTCCTGTCCAGTCATATGTAGTTTAAATTAAAAGTTTTAATTAAATCAAGGCAAATTTCTGTTTTAATCCTCTATCTGTTCTTCCCTCCCTACCCCCTCCGTCTCCATCAATTTTCCATGGTGGACTGTTTTTTTATATTGTATTTATTTTTTCATCAGAATTTTTCTCTGTCCTCCCTTTAATCTTTTGCTTACAGATCCTCTGATCTTTGTTACACTTTCACCTTGTGTTTTGTATTTGTTTGTTTTTTAAATTGGGTTTATTCCATTTTCTACTTATATTTTCCCTGGACTTTTTTCTGTGCTCCTCCTCTCAACATCATTTTTTGAGCCTTTTCTTAGATGTATATTCAACACAATGTCATTCAAGAATGGGTCTATTTTTTAAACTTTTCATGTAAGAATGGGTTGAATATGAAGCAAAAAAGTTTTGTCTTCCCTAGTTGTTGTTACTACTGTTTTTGAATTATATGTTTTTTAGCCATTTTATTAAAAAATAGATCCTCAACTACATTTTTCACTGTGATTGGTGCAAACAGAAATCACACGTACATAGGAATTTATGTGGGTGAGTGTGCATGCCTATATGCACAAGCTACAATGAATACTGATAAACTCAGTGTTCAGTTGCAGCAATCAAATTCTTGTCTCCTGCTGGTTCCCTAATAGTTTTTATTAGTGATCAGTGATGGCAATAGTTAGTTTTTGTTGCTGTTGTTGTTTCATCAGAAGAAAGTGTTCTCATCTCCTTCCCAATAGGGACCATAGATGCACAGTTCATTTGCCACAATCTTATTGAGCTGGACAACAGAGCAATTTTTTTCTTACAATTTGCATCCCCTTTAAATCTAAAGCTCTAGTTTTTCATATTTAGTTATCTATGGTTTTCGTTTTCAGTTAATAATTCATGGTGATTTTTTTAGCTTCACAGTATCAGAACTCAGCTCACTCCCAACCCCTAATGTAGTAGTCTGAAACAAAAAACAATGGCTTTATTCTTTCAAAAAAACCTGTGAAGTTTCAGCACTAAACTCCAGGAAGGTAGAAGTCAGAGTATTATATCCTCACCAAGCTCCTGGGTTGTAATACCTCCCCATATTTAATTATACCTAACAAGACATTTGCCATAATCAATAGCTCTCCCTACATTTTGCTTTTTAATCCTTTCTGACCTATTTTCTCTATATTACTTATATAGCCCCTTTACCATAAAATCCGAGCACCTTACAATCTTCTAGATATTTGTCCTCACAACCTCCCAATAGGAAGTACAGTTATCCTCAGTGTTGGGAAACCGAGGCACAGAGAGGCTAAGTGACTTGGCTAAGGCCACAAAGGAAGTCTGTGGCAGAGCATGGGTTATTCTGTGTCTCCCAAATCCTAGGCTAGTGACCTACCCTTTATATTCCTCTCATATTCAGAATTACAAATACTTTGTTATAGTGACCTGAAGGCATTTCCTCAAAAATGATTGCTATAGAGAGGTTACAATATACAGAGTTTACACAAGTCAAACAAATTGTGTAAGCATGAGTTGACTCTAGGCAATGTTTGGTATCTACAAGTTGACTGAACTGCTGGTATATGGGCTCTATTTAAGAAAGCTGAGCAGACTATTTTTATAGTCTGATGTTTATACTGACTTTTGATAGAGGCTTGTCTCTCTACTATGTTGTAGTCTGATTTACAGGGCCACATGCTGCCATCTTAGAAGTACCCTCCTCCTGACACTGAGACTGATAGGAGTTTTGTGTATAAAATGATGGGCAAATATGACTTTTAGTCATTATTGCACCTATTATAAAGAGTCTTAAGATTGAGCTATTTTTCTTACAGAGTATGTGTCGTTTGATGACATAGGCTTCTTATTTTTCTTGGTTATCTCATTGTGTCCTTTTAAATGTCAGAGCTACCAGTAGGCTGCCTTGGCTGTTAATATCATCCATATCTTTTAGATGCCAGATAAACCTTAGTAGATTTCTTAAAAGTACTAATGGTCTCTTTTTTTCTAGCCAATGAGTAAATAGAGCTATTGGCAATGACTCTTCCCCTTTCACCCCTCTTAACGTCAACCAACCGTTGCCTTCACTCTGTTTTTGACATCTGACATAAAGCCACTCTTGTTTAATTTATTTGTTACCTTTAGCAACTTAAGTAAAGTAGTAAGTAGTTAGGACCTGGCTGGAAAATTAATCCATATAATTTTGCCTAGATACTTGATGCCATTGAAGGAAATATGGCCAGAATTCATACTAATTGCAGCTTTATGGATTTTCTAATTTTATGCATTCTTCATTAGGCACATTGCTTATTTCCCATTTGATGACCAAGAAGATCAACACTAATCACGGGCAGTTCATATACTTATATTTGAAGCCAACATAAAAGCAAGCATGGTAACATCCCCAGATAAAGTGACTGACTAATAATAATTTCAGGCTATTACAATTGTTCTCTGAATTTCTGTTTGGTGACAACTTTTGTGATAATTACACACCGTCAGTGTTCTAATGAACTATGAGACTCATAATGCTTGGACATGATGCACAGGATCTTAGAAACGTGTCACTAGCAGCTTCACTGCAACTAACATACAAAAATGTAGGCTTCATTAACAGTGTCCAGAAAGACAGATGAATCCCAATCCTGCTTAATCCAGTAGTTAATTTATTGACTGACTTTAACAGTGACGGCCCTTTGGTGGATTTTTAATAGTTTCTAAGTTGCTTGCTGTGGTTTTAATAGACATTTGCTTCACTGAACTCAATAAATACAGAGTGCAGTTTGAAATCTTGCAAACTGAAAAAGAAACAACGAACTGAATGAGGTTAGGGGTTTATAATTTTTTTCCCTTAAATCTGCCTTTGAACTAAGGTCCATGTCAAACTAATTTTCTGTTCCTAGATAGGAAATAATATTTAGCTGAAGACTGTGTTTACTTTTTTGGAGGGCGGGGGGAAGGTTATCTACAACTTCCATTAAGACATTTATTTCATTGAAATTAAGTTTCAGAATGCAAGTAGCAGAAGAAAAAATGTTGCTTCATTTAATTATATCCATTGACATGTTCTGGGTGAATTTTGAACAGTTTTATGCAGATGCTGTATTTGTTTTAGACTATTATATTCACATTTAATCCAGGCTTTGGTTAAGCTAAATATTTAACAATCTTTGGATAATCAATTTTTGCCCTTTTCAGTATCTCTCAATTTGAAAAAAAAATATAACACAATGGGGTTTCATATCTTATCTCATGGAATGGTCTGTCAAATCATGACTTAGAAACAGAAAAGTATAAACCAAGGACAAATTCTTAGTTTAAGATAATTGTCACTTTATGGTTGTATTTCTGGTTGAGTAGGAAATACTACACGAAGTCCATAGTTATATAGAGGACTGTTTCTATGTCAATGAAGTAAGAAATATTTGTCCTTACTCTGCCTCCCTCTTTGTACATTCCTACCTAGGCTTTTGTTTGCTCCTCTCTATTCTCAATAGAGAAAGCTAACACCAAAATCTTGAACCTTAATTTCAATCTTTGAATTAGTTTCTAATCTAAACTCATCACCACAGATTTTTAGTTTCAGGTTCCTTTCACTTCTGCTTCCTTCTACTTTTTGTCCACTTAAATTTTGGGCAAGCACCTTGTCACTTGCCCAACATATTTGGGGGATATAAAATAACAAACAGGTTGGATCCAAATCCACAAAGTGCCTACATTCTAATATGAGTGTGGATGAAATCCTAAAATGACATCTCACAAGACATTAGTGCAGTCAATTCTAGCCTTGAGTTGTCTAGAAATGGATTCCCCTACTGTATCCTAACTCAAATCCATACTTATAGACTTCCCTTCCTAAACTCATGTCTAGTTTTCAACACTATTTCTCCTTGCTGAATAACAAGAGAAGCATGTATATAATTAGAATGCACATGTTTTGGAATGAGATTTAGAACATGCTAATGTTTCAAGCCTAGCTTTCTGAATGGTTGCGCGTGACCAGGATAGATGTCATCACTGGAGTCTGTTTAGACAGTATAAGTAAATCTGAGGAAGCTATAGCTGGTTGTGTTGCACCTGAAATAAACACAGAATACTAGAAAGTGTGTCTGTTAAAAGGGCAAATATGTCATGCTGGTAGAAGGTAGGTACAGATGTGCATGTGATCTGAGCTCTCTGGATGAAGTTTCATCCAGAGAGAAGTTTCTTCTTTAAGCAATACTCAGTTTTGGATATTTTGCAATAATGTGAGATGCTTTGTGTAACAATTTGCATAGTAGTATCCAAGATGCTTTTCTAGCTCAGAACATTCATAGCATTATTGGTGTCACAGTTCAACCAGTAAACCAAAATGTTTGAGAGATATTTAATATGTACCTAATTCTCCTTGGCATGCATTTTAAGTTTTTTCCACTTACATAATCTAGCTCTTTGTTTAACTGGAAACATTGTGGTCCCTTTGTTCCCTTGTGTAATTGTGGAAATTTGGTGAGAAGCATGTAATGAGGGGAAAGTTGGCTAGCTTTCTTCTTCCCTCTTTCTACATATACACGCACAATAGATATAATATAAATAAATATGAGATACCTAACCACAGAATCATAAAAGATTAGAGGTTGGAAGAGACCTCAGGGGTCATCTAGTCCAACTCCCTGCACAAATCAGGACCAAAACCAACTAAATTATCCCAGCCAGGGCTTTGTCAAGTTGTGCCTTAAAAACCTCTAAGGATGGGGATTCCACTACTTCCCTAGGTAACCCATTCCAGTGCTTCACCATCCTCCTAGTGAAATAGTGTTTCCTAATATCCAGCCTAGACTTTCCCAACTCCAACTTGAGATCATTGCTCTCGTTCTGTCATATGCCACAACTGAGAACAGCCAAGTTCCATCCTCTTTGGAACTCCCCTCCAGGTAGTTGAAGGCTGCTATCAAATCTCCCTTCACTCTTCTCTTCTGCAAACTAGACATGCCCAGTTCCCTCAGCCTCTCCTCGTAAGTCATGTGCCCTAGCCCCCTGATCATTTTCATTGCCTTCTGCTGGACTCGCTCCAATTTGTCTACATCCTTTCTGTAGTGGGTGACCCAAAACTAGATGCAATCTTCCGAATGTTGCCTCACAAGTGCCAAATAGAGGGGAATAATCACTTCCCTCAATCTGCTGGCCGTGCTCCTACTAATGCAGTCCAATATACCATTAGCCTTCTTGGCAACAAGGGCACACTGCTAGCTCATATCCAGTTTCTCGTCCACTGTAAAACCCAGGTCCTTTTGTGCAGAACTGCTGCTTAGCCAGTGGGCTCCCAGCTTGTAGCAGTGCATGGGATTCTTCCGTCCTAAGTGAAGGATTCTGCACTTGTCCTTGTTAAACCTCATCAGATTTCTTTTGGCCAAATCCACCAATTTGTCTAGGTCACCAATTTGTCTGGACTTTATCCCTACCCTCTAGCATATCTACCTCTCCCCTCAGCTTTGTGTCATCTGTGAATTGCTGAAGGTGCAATCTATCTCATCGCCCAGATCATTAATAAAGATGTTTAACAAAACCAGCCCCAAGGCCAACCTCTGGGGCACTCCGCTTGATACCGGCTGCCAGCTAGACATCGAGCCATTGATCACTACCCATTTCTATTCACCTTATAGTCCATTCATCCAATCCATACTTTTTTAACTTGCTGGTGATCCGCCCAGCCTTTAGAAATCTCCTAGGTGAGATGGAAAAGTCTCCTTTAAGTTCCTGCATATATATATTTCTTAAAGATCCTACTAAAACCTTCATCCAACCCTAGAAGGCAGTGTGTATGTGGACAAGAGAGGGAGGGTTTCACATTCTGATGGGCAGAGAATGTAGGTAGTTCTTAAATATTAGAATAAATTCCTGAAAGTCTGGATGTGCATCTGCAGCAAACCACCCAAACTCCAAGTTTTCACTGAGGCAGTCATAGATAATATGAAGTTGACATGGATATTGAATTATATATGCTCCTGAGGCCCAAATAATTGACACATAAAGAATGATGGGTAGGAGATGGGGTAATAAGATGAAATTCAAATATAGAGACAGAATGACCCCTTTTCTTTCCCTCCTTCTCCCAAAAATGGTAGGCCCAAACTGTCAGGTTGTACTTGTGAACTATATTTTTTAGACATTTTTAAGCTGGGCAAAATGGCACTATGCAGAGGCATGTAGCTAAGACTGCAAAGTGATTTATCATCGCCAGCTGAGATTTACTCATCCCATCACTTTGACTGGCATCAGTATGCCAATTTACAGCCAAAGGCAATGCTTGTCTAACTGTGAATTTGATTGCCCACTCTTTGATCAGTGTTACATCCAACCACCATTTATCCAAAAAGACATTAAACAATTTCATTGTGCTTGAGAGGTAAAACTGAAAAGATGAACTGTGCACCAGCTCAAGTGGCACCTTGTGAAGTGCCACTTACTGTGGTGATGTGATTTGGGCAGGCAGTGCAGTTGCAGAAGGTTTTCATCTTTGCAGGGGATAGGATATTTTAGGAAAACGGCAGAGTGCAGTAAACAATGAAAACAACAACAGAAACTCCAGGCTAGAATTATTGTCCCATGGAAATATCTCTTCCAGACATTCGAAAGCAGCCAACCTGAAGATTTTAAGGATAATGCCAGTCCAGTATAGAATTAACCAGCAGAGTCAAATTGACTGTTTGAAAGTACAAGTTTATTACGTGGAGTCCTTTTTGTTTCAATTAATATTAGTGTTATCAGATAGCATAAAACAGGATTTACATTTTAGGAGCATTTGCATATTGGAAACATCTGTCCTAGAATTTGTTTTGTTACATTGACAATTATCATCCACAGTTTCTTATGGCTGGAAAGTCTTTCTTGGATTTAAACTGTATCACTGAATGCACAAAAATATTCATGGTTGCTTTTTTGTAGCTCAGTGGTACCAGAACAATGGCCGGTGCCAGTGTCTAACTGAGTTTAGCATTTACTTTGTATGGAGTATTAACATGCTGCAGCATTCACTGTGAACACAACAACAAGTATTGCTCCCTATGTACTGCAATGCAGATGTATCCCCCAAAATGTCAAGTTCACCATTAATGACATTTCCCCGTTGGAAAGAAACACTTTTATTATCATAGGAACACATGTGAAGGACAAGGGAAATAAAAGGGGAATTTTCTTTGAGCACCATAGGAAAAATGATGTTAAATAGAGGTCAAATAAAGAGCTTTCCCCAACAATTTTGGGGAAAGAATTTTGCACTATGCATACAAGCATACAGTATCCTGAATGCTAGAGAATTGTGTGTGCATTGCACAACACTGCATGGGGCATGAGAGTAATTTAAAAGAAGATAAGGTAATTGTGGTTGAAACAGCATGTGGATGTTCTTCTCTTTGCTCAAGTTGATGTCATTATTTTCTCATCCCATTCTCTTTAATTAGCCTGATTAATATAACTGAAAAGTTATTTGTTACAACCAGTATTCATAAAATAGTTTATATGAAGTAAGTTAATGTCCAGTTCTTCTCATATATGATGGAAAATAATGCAATATGCCACTCTTGAATGATAGGAACATATGTCATGGATGTATGAAACAGGAAGCATATCAGCAATAGTTTTAGAATTTTGTTTTGAATTTCTCCTTGTAATGACAGTCGTATAGCTCTCAGGAGAAACACCACTGTCCAATTATCTCCACTGAACTTGTTGTCACAAATATTACAGTGAGTATGCCATCACACCCAGAGGTCAAAGAATAACCTGTTTTTGTCATTTCTTAATTAATCATGGCAGGTTGGCACATCTCTTATCAGATAATAGAAGTGATTTACTTTACCTCTCAAAGCACATTTTCATTTGAAACTAATACCTCAACTTTTAACTTTCACTACCATGTAAAGAAAGTTGGATGGAATTGAAATTTACCAACTGATTAAAGTATATCAAGATTAATATACGAGAATCAATTAAAGGGAAAATGTCCATCTCTGTTCGTATGCCCAAAATACCTTATTACTGGAGGGAGCTATGTTTTTCTCCCAAGCATCATATAGGAAATTAATACTTACATGAACTATACCATGGTGACAGAGAATCAATAATGTGATTTAAAACTGCACAACCCACTACTTCTGAGGTAGATGGAACATTCAAAAATACCTACCCATTGGTATCTAAGAGGAAAAACTTCTATTCAAAGTCACTTCAGATCACAGGTGGTCAAATACTTTAAAAGAAAGTTGAACATTCATTTGAATAAAACATGCACATTCACATTACTTGTAGTTGTTCTCCACAAACATTTGTGTCAAGCTCTCGGAAGTGGCTCTGGATTGCCGACCTCAGGTCAGACTGTCAGAAACCAGGGCACAAACCCCAAATTGGTTGTATGTTTTATAATGAGATTTCACCAACCAGTATCATCTGTGACTACCTCAGGCACTATAGCAACCTTGACATGGAGTCAAGGATAGTCCCCATGGGTGCTCCACTATATCGTGCAACCCTGACAAGCCTGCCTTTCTGACAGATTGTTCTTTCCACCAAAAATCGCAATGACAATCAGGTTATTCACAGTCCTAAAGGACCAGCCACTTACTCCAGGTCAGTTGTACTGTAGGTCTCTCACCAAAGACAATGTTTGTAGCCAATAAATTAACTAAAGATTATTCACTAGGAAAAATAGAAATGATAGTTATTTACAAGGTTAAAGCAGGTCAGCATATACATACATAAATGTGTTAGTCTTAGATTTCAAAAAGTAATAGAAGTTGTTGAAATGTGCAAGCTCTATATGCCCTTTAGGGCTTACCAAAGCTAAGCTGCTGGGGATCCATTGCTTATGTTTAGAAACATTGCCCTTTCCAAATTCCAAACAGCACAGTGATACAGTTCTTCCTGGTCATGGATTTTTATAATCTCCCACTAGAGTTCAAACTGTGATGGAATGAAGATTTGTGCACATCTCCTCTTCATGGGTTTGGGGGAAGCAATTAATAAAATCTTTTGTCCACTGATGTTCCACAATGGTTCATTTTGTGTCTGTAGGCCTCCTTTTGTTGGACCGGAGATGATACTTCTTGTGGTAAACTAATAGTTCACACTTGGTAATGCTTCTCTCTGACTATCCCTATATACTACCTTATAACATGAGATATAGACACAGGGACTCCTCACTTAATGTTATAGTTATGTTCCTGAAAAATGTGACTTTAAATGAAACAATGTTAAACAAATCCAATTTCCCCATAAGAATTAATGTAAATAGGGCAGGCGTTAGGTTTCAGAGAGGTTTTTTTTTTTTTTTTTCTTTTTTGGTCAGACAAAAGGCATTATATACATTATATACATAGGAGGCAGGGGAAGGAAGGAGAGCATGCTCACCCAGGACTCGCTCCTACCCCCCTCCCTCCTGAGTCCTGTGGACAGAGCAGGCAGCCAAACAATGTAAGAGTGGAGCATTGCTCAACTTTAAACGGGCATGTTCCCTAATTGCTCAGCAATGTAACAATGAAAGAACGTTAACCGGGATGACTTTAAGCGAGGAGTTCCTGTATTATATATAACCCTTTTGGGGTTTAGAAAGCATGGCCCCTTTAAATACCTTTCCTGAAGGGGGCAGTGCTGATTATTCCAGAAGGAGAAAATGCTATTGGTGAGAGGGGGAACAGAGAGAGAGGGTTGAGAGCAGCAGGAGAGGTGTGTCTGGAGCTCCCAACAGAAGGGCTGCAGCAAGCAGGCGCCCACAGAGTGAAGCAGTGAAGAATCTGCCTGAAGCCTGGGAAGGACAGAGTATCTGATCAGGGATACCCCAGGACAGGAGCCAGAAGGGGCATTGTTTCAGGAGGAATCGTCCGAGAAGGATGGACCAAAGCTGGACCCATTATCACTGCTTCCCACACGCAGCATAGGGCTATGTGTACTGGGGCTAGTGACTTTGCATTGGTAATAAGAGAGGCTGCTAGCTAGTTAAGTGCAGAAGTTTTTGCTCTGTGGGGCTTTGCAGAGAGTGGCAGAAATGGACACTGGAGGGATTTTTGGGGGGAATTTTACTAGCTCTGAAGACGACCAAGAGCACCCAAGACTCACCACTGGACTGGAACTTTGCCCAGGACTCTTGAACTCTGTGTGCAGACACATTGCTTAGAGTTTATCCTTCCAGATTGTGGTACTACTAGGCCTGCAGGCCTTGTGTTGAATGCAATCCTGTTTTACCGCTCCCTCTATATTTCCCCCTGTCGATTTTCTCCTTTCATCCATCCGTAAATAAAACATTTCCCTTTCCTATATTCACTGCATTTTTCCGGTGCGTGTGTGTTCTCTCTGGGGGATTTGAAAGAGGTGCTCCTGAGTTGGAAGGGATTTTTCCTGCTGCATTGCTGTGTGTGCCTTCTCTTGGCCAGAGCTGCCTGCAGAGCAGACTTCATCTTGCTCACAAGGGTGCTAAAATTACAAATAAGTGCAGTAACTCTCAAGCATTTTATAAAGTTCAAACACTAAACACATTCTTATAAACTTAACAAAGCTAAAATTCCAGTGAGCCAGACTGGTTTCCAGCTCTGCATTTGTTATTTTTCAGTGAGGCCTAGGGGCCTATGCATGAGCTGGCACCTGGTCTGCCAGCATCACAATTTGTATAGGTAACTGAACACAAAGAGAAAGTGTTTTCAGTACTGGTGTGAATATATATGCACAGTGACAGAATTGCAAATACTTATGCAGATGTGTCTGAGCCACAAGCAATCTACATAAACCTTCTTCATCTTTATAAAACATATAATCCTCTAATGAAGGAGAAGAAACATCATCATAGTACATCTATAACTAATGCTGCAATGCCAACAGTAAATACTCTGAGCTATGGTGATCATCATCATCATCATCATGGCAATCCCAATGGAATGTAGCCTCCTTCTAGATTGAACGCCCCCTGGATTGATCTCTACTTATGTCCTTAAGATGGGCTAGTTGGATGTTCACTTTATATCCATCATGTCACTCTTATTGTGCCACCAAACCTTTTGCTGACCCCATGATCACTAGCCATGTAATGGTAGTCCTTGGAATTCATTCATTTTCTATACTAATAATGTCACTACCAAAAAAAAAAAACCAAAAACCCACCACTGAAACTGAACCAGTGCTGATAGAAGAGAATGCATGTTTTGGCTATGAGTATCCTCACTGTTGATCTTGTTCTGTCCCAGATGAAGACAATGATAATTAACCCCCCCAACCCACTGCTCTTCAGCCTCCACCCACACTTCACTGCCATACAATAATGTTGGTATAAAAGTGGCTGTACAGATCCACAGCTTTAGGATAAGCCTGATGTCCCAGTGTCTCCACAGAGACCACTGAAGGACCTGAACATGGCTGCAGCTGCTCCTATATGAGCATCCACATCTTTCGAACATCCTTCAGCACTGTCAATGACAATCCCTAAGTATTTGACAAGAGCCATTTGCTTAATATTCTGTCTGAACAGGTTAATACTAAGCAGGTTGTAATCTTGAGGTGGAGGCTGCTTTTTATTTTAATGGCCAGAACTTAGTGTTATCTGGATTAATAACCAGACCAACGTACAATTCTTCGTGCCCAACCAGATCAGCCATCGGCTGCAGTGATGCACCACATCAAGATGACAAGGCAATGTAATCAGTGTTTTCAGGATCTCCACAACTGCCTCATCAACTAATCCATCAACTAATCATTGCCAGTGTTTAACAATGATGGTGACAGGACACAGCATTGCTGAACTCCTTTGGAAATAAGAAACCATATTATGTATCTACCATTAACTCAAACAGAGATTATATCACCAACCATGATATCACCAGCCATGCTGAATCAAATCAACAGATCTCACAAGTTTTCTCAATACACTAATCGAAAGCCTGACATAAGTCTATAAAAAGTGTTGCAGATAGCTTATTAAATTCAACCATCTTCTCCAAAAGCTGTCTCAAGATAAAGATCTGGTTGACAGTGGAATCAGGTTTAAAGCCACACTACATATTCTTGTCTTTTCTATGAAGTGCATCACTAATGTGAGACATTAACATGGAAGCAAAGACTTTCCTTAGGACCAAATTAAGTGGTCTTGTTGCTACATTTGATCTTTATTGCCCTTTTTCTGACCCGAGGCAAAATAACCTCCTTCTTGCAGTCATCAGGGAAGAGCCTATGCAGCCATGTACAACAATACTCTCCCTGTCATCAGCAACTCAGGGGTGCCTTCCTAGACTCAGTTTATGGGCTTTATTCAGGATCTCTTCTTTGTTCAAGGAAGATGGCTCCAACACAACTTCCTGCTCCACCACAAGCAAAAACAAAGTGGACAATCAAGGAGCATCTTGAAATGATCTTCCCATTGTTACAACTGACTGTGCAGACTCTGTCTGATGCTGCCATTCCTATTCTTTACTGGACATGCTATAGCCTATAATGGGGCACACAAGCCACCATGCAAGTCAGAAAGGGTTTTTGGGGTACTGAATGCCCAATTAGCTCAAATTGACATACCTCAAGCAGAAGGCAGATTCCCAGGGAGGGAGTTGAAAAGATGAGCCCATGCTCATTTAGAGAAGAGCAGACAAAGCAAGCAGATGTGGGGCTCTCACGGTGGAGAGAAAGTTGGCTAGAGCTAAGCATTAGGAAAGCCTGGTACCTAGCAGAACTCCAGAGGGAAAGAAAGAGTTAAAGATTGTATTGCCTTAGACTTGTTTTGCATTTTGAGTGCCTTGAAAGTGATGTAGCCAGAGAGTTAAGTCCCTGCAACCCAGAAGGAATTGAAGGCTCGGCAGAGTATCATAAGACCAACTAAAGAGCAAAAATTAAAGTCTGATTGTGTTTGACTTTTGTATGTCATGAAGTCATGGTATATGCTGAATGGAAGTCAGAGCAAGTAGTTTGTGGCAAATCCATAGGCTGCAGTTAGGTTGCATAAACCATTTGGCAGTCAATTTTTAAGTAATGAACATATCCCTGAACATTAAAGTCTGTCTGTGGGTACCCCATGAACAGAAAAGGGATGTCATTCCTATTGACTGTGAATTATCGGCTAGGCTCTTCTTCAGAGGCCCTTAACTGAGCGAAAGCCTTCTCTAGTTGGAAACTGTTCAATAATTCTTTCTGAGAGGAGTTCATTCATTTGTGCTGCCAGTGACCTGGTTACTCAAATGAGCTGGGACAACAGACAGTTTGCTGCTATTTCAATTCTGAATAAAGTACTGTGCATTGGTTTTGGTTACACAAGCAGGAATCCAGGAAAGGCAGGACACAATCAGTACTAGAATGTCTGCTAGACTACTTGTTTGTCTGATCACAGCTTCACACAAGGGATTCTCCAGTGGCAGGTTTAGTGATCTTTCTCTTTCTTTCTCTATTAGATCTTAATCTAGGCGAACAGCTACATATCCGATTGGCTGTGGGTGTTCAGCATTACTCAGCATCAGGCCCATAATATATTTTTCCCTTGTAACTATACAAAGACTTTTACTTCTGTAAAGAAGGACTGGATTATTATTTTTTTTGTGGCGTTTTCTCACCCTCCACACAGAACTTTAGTTTTCAAGGCCAAGTATTTGGAGAGCTAGAAGGTACTGTGAGTGCTTGTGATTACATTTACCAACAGCATGACAACACAAATTTCAGCATATCCAACAGAAACGGTAATCAGGTAGCCAAAGGAGAACAATTATCTTCCCTACTAATTGGCAAGTTCCTTTTAACCTTTAATTAACTGTGAATTTTCAATGGGTCTGAATGATGCTGCTAGGCTTCTTGCTGGTAGAAGGTCACAGAAATATCTTTTTTTTCCCCTGATTTCACAGATACAGTATAAATAAAATATAGGTGCATATAGGATGTATAAGGTCATAATCTTCATTTGCACTTTGAAGTGCATAAAGTATTAAAATATTATGCTGCTGAAAGGACTGGTGCTGCCAGGAGTTTTTTTCTTGTAGCTTCAAAAGAAAATTCAAATGGATTTACATTCTCAGTTTGTTTCTCTTGGCACATTTTTGATACAACCAGCAGCCGTTACTTAAAAGGCTTAAGACTGATTAGCATAGAGCCTATTATGCCTTTTTTAGATACCTTCCTACAGAACACTCCCCGTGGGGCAAAGGTTAAGATACACAGGAAAAACAAAACACTATTCTCGTGTGCCAAATTATTCAGCATTCTGGAGATGGCATCTTTTCAGATGTGCTGCTCCCTTTTGGTAATGGTTTACCATAGAATATACTGTGAGATATTTCAGTAACCAGCACCCAAGCATATACAGTTTCCTGTTTACCATGTGCACATGCACATTCTGCGTGTACAGCACAGGAAAAGATATTAGAAGAATTATCTGGCCCAGATCCCCTCACCCTGCACACAGATCAAGTATTGGTGGTTGTGAGAAAAGCAATCAGGCTGCAGAACACCTGTTGAGCTGCAATTTAGCTGCCAGTATGGCTATAATGTTCACCTCAGTAGCGCAGAGGAAGTGGGAGATGAGAAGTCCATGGATTGATGCCTTCTCTGCCCCTCTTCTCCCCTTCCTGTTCCCACCTTTGCGTGTGCATACCACCCCAGCATGCCACGCACTGTGTGACTCTTCCTAGTCTTGCCCTCTTCTTGTTCTGCTGCCAGGGAGATGTCTGCTCTGCAGAAGAAAGGACAGTATTTAGAATCACAGAAGATTAGAGTTGGAAGAGACCTCAGGAGGTCATCTAGTCCAACCCTCTGCTCAAAGCAGGACCAACTAAATTATCTCATTTGATTCATCATGAATTTATACAGGTGTATTGTTTTTACTACCTTGGGGAATTTACAAGATTCAAACCACTTTTACTAGCAGGACACCATAAAAAAGAGTGTCAAGCTAATCTGGCATAGCTTGCAACACAGCTCATAAATCACCAGGTATAGCAGCATAACAAGCACCTGCTATAGCTAATAAGGGGATTCCCACACCTTTTCACAGCATTAATCATTACAGTATGAAGTGATACAGGCTCACCCATTCACACTATGGTGTATGGTAACCCATTTCTTCTCCCAGTAACGATTGATGAAAATCCCTATACAGTAATTAGTTACCTTGAAAACAAAAGCAATATTAAGAAAATATTTAATACATTTTAGCTAATTGTAACACACTTTAGCAGCTTGAAATGATGAAGAGACATAATATCATGTTATCAGCTGACAGAGCACCATCAACGAGTACTCTGTTGACCGTTGCTGGTCAACAGACCACAGTGTGGGAACAAGTAAACTAGCTTATTTAGCAGAGGTGACAACTATGTGGAACAACAAAACCTAAAACAAGATGAAAGTCATCTACCTGGTTTTGGGTCTTAATTCAATAAGAAGCTCATCCCAGTGGCACTGAAATATTAATGGAAATACCAATAAGAACCATCACCAAAATGATAGAGAATTATAGGGCAAGAATTAGCCACTAGAAGGAGTCCTTTAACCTCCATGAATGAAATAGAAAATGTACATCAAAGGTAAAAATCGGATTTGCTGGTGTTCAGACAAAGCACTGACATGCTGGGATGTGTCAACAGACAGAATCCTATGCTTTTGATAACAAATTACCCTTATGCAAAAGGCCAAGAAAAACCCCAACAAATATAAAATAAAACAAAACAAAAAGCAGACGCTATAGTTCCCTTCTTGCTCCCACTGAAGTTAATGGCCATCTTACCACCCATGCCACTGGGAGCAGCATTGGACCATGTATGTTATGTTTTCCATTCTCAGAAACAGTTGATATTTTCATTAAATAATGAAAATTGATATTTTTGGATGATAAAGATCAATTGAATGCTGAAAATGTAGTGATCTGTTTGACTCAGAGAGATCAAACGATATGAAGAATTTTTAATAAAATTATGACCTTGACAGCATTTAAACTCTACCTTTGAAATGTAAGAGACATACTTTAGCCACAACAAATCTTGGATTACTCTCTGTATGGTAATTTCCCCTCAGTGTAACTTACTTGTGAAGCAGAGAAGGACTTAGATGAACTATTAATGCTTACAGCAAGTCTTCTTCCCCTTGGAGTTGAATCTACACTTTGAAAAACTGCTTTGCCTACCAACTAAGGAGTAAATTGTAGAGTAAAGGGCAGCATGTACTTGCACTCTTCCAAGAGCAGACCTGGGACTATATTGCGTCTCTGAGAAGTACAATATGGTTCTTGATCCCCTCCTTGCTTTAGAGGATAAGTATTACTTTTTCCTCCACACCAACTTGGCTGCATAGGCTACTTTATTGAGAGATAAAACCAAGGCTCTACCTTCTCTCCTTCTCAGGATTCTGAGTTGCTGCAGGGGTTGATGGGCTTTAAATTACAGTAGCCTTCTAAAAGCAGCTCAGAATCTCCACAGTGTTGTGTGCTGTGTTTCACCTACTCTGCTATCAGTGGAAGGCCCCCTGCCCTGGGATTTGTGAGGGCAGAAGTGTGAGAGATCTCCACTGTGCCTGAATGAGGAGTATTTATGCCAGGACCTTTCTGGAAAAGTTCCAGCCTCTATAAACCACTAGATGATCTGTTCCCCCTCTCCCTCTATCCCCATCTTAGATGTAAACTAAGACACTGTTACTAGTTTGGGATCCAGCTATCTCACCTCATCCCATCAAAGCCAGCCCTCTGACACTGCTGAACTCCACAAGTACAATACAGCAGAGTAGGCCCACATAGGTGCTGGGGCAGAGCATTTTCAAGATCAGGATGAATGTTATGGGACGTTTTGCTAGATGAGATTAGACTGTTTCATCAGCAAAGACTTCCATACAGAAGAAGAGAGAATTTTCATGCTCCATGGAACCTACTGTGAAAGAAAAGAGGAAAACATTGTGTGGGCTGGCTCACTTCACTTTCTTTCTTTTTATTTTTGATACTGAGGTACTACTATCCAGAGTGTGACCCCCGATTCACAATGACTAGTGCCTCAAAGTAAAGACAGATACTCATAGTCCTGAGATAATAAGCACCTTACAAATACCAGAGCGATAGACAAAAAGAGATCATCGTCACTTAGCACCAGGATTAACAGCCTTCCATTTATAAAGGTAACAGTGCTATTTAGACTAACGCAGCTGTGGGCGTGAGTTCACAAGCCTCATCTGGTGCAATAGGATTTAGCTGCACCTGCTCCTTTTTCAAGGAAGACCCAAAGATTATGACTGACTGTTATGGCCTTGGTCCTGCACACTCAGATTGCTGTCCCCATACAGGCCCCATTTACTTCAATGGGATTCCACATGAGTGAACTGGTGTGTATGTAAGAAAGCGTGCTGCTGGGGAGACTCGTGCCTGAAGAGGAAGGGGCAAGATTTGCCCACCTATCCATAAATTGCTATCGATGTGCTGTTTTTACTGCCATAGTTAAAATCTTAGCTTACCCACACCATTAACTGCCATTCTTCCTGACCACTTGGGAATATATAGCTATATATAAAAAAACACAACATACAATTAGAAGAATAAGATGGTCAATCTTGCTGAAGAAGAATGCCTCTCCCTTAATTAATCTCCCACAGGGGATTATAAGTACCTGGAGATCGACAGAATCCCTTTCTAATGATGCACACAGTCTGCACGGCCCTTAGCACAGAGAATGCCATCACAAATCTCAAGCACTGGCATCCCCATGGTTTATGTGGCAAGAATAAACTCATACCTTTTTTGCCTCTTTCTTAGGATAAGAAATGGAAAACATTTAAAATTGAAACAAATATTCCTTCTTATCAAAGCTAATTAAACTTTTAAAGCTTCCTGCCCTTGCTGCTAATAAGCCCTTCACTGTCTGAAAGATTAGCAACATTGCTCCACCAACAGCTTCAAACCCAAGACTCTTATTTGCTGGATCACACGGATACCAGCAAAGCCATTCACAGCTGCAACACCACCTCGTTTTTCCTGCCATTTGACACTAACCGTTATTAGAAATGCACTATTGGTCAGTAAAGGGGTCTGAAAGTGGGTTTCTTGCACCTTTTTCTCATAAAACATTTGCACAACATTTTGTTATCCTCCTAGAGAACCTAGGTCTTTCAAAGACTAATTCCAGTTTGGAGAATGAGAACAGAAATAAAACACAGATTCATAACAAAATGCTACTAAGTTGGACATGTGATGGACTTCCTAAGGCATTGTTAGGTTTGTAGATATTTTTAGTGAATGCTTGACATAAAATATAATATAGTTTATAGAACCCCCTCTTCCATGAAACCAGCAAAGCTCAACTCCACTTGCTGGAGACAGAAGAGTCTTGGGACTGATTAGTGAACAATAGCAGTGTTCAGATGTCAAACAGTAGTCAAAATAGCTTTTTTTACTCTAACTCACCTTTCTTGTGTGGAAAGCTATATGATCCCATCTTATACAACAATATAAAGTTAACTTGGAACATATTAAATATATTAAAAAATTGGCTATCAGATAGGTCTCAAAATGAAATTGTAAATTGGGAATCATCACCATCTGGGTATCTCTCCAATGGGGTCATGCAGATATCAGTCCTTTCCCTATGTTACTTAACATTTTTATCAATGATAGTGAAGAAAATAAAATAATCACTGTTAAGGTTTGTAAATGACACAAAAATTGTAGGGTAATAATGAAGAAGTCTCTGATTTAGAGAGATCTGGATCTCTTGGTAAACTGTGTGCAAGCAAACAATATGCATTTTAATAAGGCTAAATGTAAATGTATACATCTAGGAACAAAAAAAATATAGGCCAGACCTACAGGATGGGAGACTCTATCCTGGGAAGCGGTGACTCTGAAAAAGATTTGGGGTTTATGGTGCCTAATCAGGTCAATATGAGCTCCCAGTGTGTCCAAAAATGCTAGTGTGATCCTTTGATGCATAAACATTGAAATCTTAGGAGGATTTCTTCCTCTGTATTTGGCACTGGTGTGGCTGCTGCTGTAATATTATGTCCAGTTCTGATTCCCACACCTCAAGAAGCATGTGGATAAATTGAAGAGGGTAAGGGAAGAGCCATGAGAATGATTAAAGGATTTTTTAAAAATGTGCCTTATAGTGATGGACATAAAGGGCTCAATTTATTTACTTTAAAAAAGAGAAGGATAAGGGGTGACTTGGTTACAGTCTACAAGTATCTACATGGGGCACAAATACTTAATAATGGACGCTTCAATCTATCAGAGAAAGGTATAGCATAATCCAGTGGCTGGAAGTTGAAGCTAGATATGCAGTTCTATTTCAGTTTCAGAAAGCATCAAACAGCAGGTCAAAAAACACTAGCTGGCTAGTTTTGCTTTAGTCTATTCTATTTTGGAGTTAGTGTTTTGAACAAATCAAGTGATCACGGAGCTGTTTTCTTTACATGTAACTCACACTCACTGAAAGTGCTGCAAAATACAGGTGTTGGCCTAAAATTAATGAATGAATGGCAGCAATGGGTTGTGAAAACATCATTTACTGGTAACTATGATAATCTACCTTGTTATGGTTACCTCTCAGGTAACCTTTCCTTTTACAAAAAGGTTTAATCTGAGGAAAAATAGCACTTTCTTCATGTACTTTGAAGGAAACCTTCTGTTATGTAGGGCTGATGATTGTCCTAGAGCAAAATAATGGTCAAAGATGATACATGTATTTAGCAGTTATTTGGATGCAATGTGTCCTCAAACAAATGTTCATCTCAGACTGAATTATTGTCAATGTTTTGAGGGTTTCTTTTCTTTATCATTCATCCATCACTGTGATTTACAAATGCTTTGCTAGAAAGAGTAAGTGCCCAAAACCTTATAAAAATCCTCATTTGCCAAAAAACAACACATTTAAAAATGTATAAAATGATATCAAAGGGAGGGAGGTAAAAACCAGTAACGGGAAACCACAGTGCTGCGCAGACTTTGAATGCATGCTAATATCAGTGCCAGATTTCCAGACCTCAAAGTGCCGACTTAAATTGGAGTTGGACTTAAATCTTCACATCTTCCTAGTGTTAATCTCAGCAGACAAAAAATTGGAATGAATGGAAAGTGCTGACTTTGCATTAAGGAAATGAGATGGTTTGATCCTAGCATTATAAAGCATTTAATAAGGCAATGAAGAAAATGCAAGGTTAGGGGAAGGAGAACAAAGAGAGAGAGGAAAAGGGGAAAACAGAGGAGGAAACAAGATACTAAGAGAAAGACAAAAGAACAAAGAATGAAGAGATTAGGAAGAAATAACAGGAAAGAAGATTCACTATGGAAGGAACAGTCACATTAAAAGATTAATTCAGTTACTCTAGTGTATATGGCACCCTATCATAGGATACTCAGTGCTCTGCCCAGCATCACTTTCCCTACTCAGCATTCAGATTCTGGTAAGAAGGTAGATCATTTTGCGGCAGAACTCCAATAGTTAACACCAAGAAGAGCCTGACGGTGACCAGTTTCTAAACACAAGAACCACTGCTTTGGTAAGGCCTACCTCACTCCTGGCTTCTTCCCACAATTTACCAACTGTTGGGGAGATTAAGGAAGAAGAAGTAGAAAGCAGTTAGGAAAAATCAAGGGATGGGAGGTAGGGAAGAGAGAAGAGGACAAAAGAAAATAAAAAAGGCACCTTCTACCCAAACATGCATACCAGGAGCAAGGGAGGCTGGGAGACTGTTCTCATTCAGGGGATAATCTTTAATTGTGGGAGAGCATTAGGATACCATAGTGACAGGCTCCTTGGATATGGTGGAAATGGACAGATTTTACAGTGGTGTGCATTGTGGAAACCCAGTACCCTTTCATAGACAGTGGCCAAAACCTGGTGCTTCTGAAGAAAATTAGGGCCTTCCGCAGTGCACCTCATTAATTCTGTAGTATGGGGAAAATCTCCTTCCTCACTCTCTATGATGGCCAGATTTTTTGCCTTGAAACATGAAAGGTATTGTTGGCTCCATTTTGTGTTTTCCCATATGAGCAAAAATTGTAAGAATTATGGAAAATACAATACAGTTTATTTGTTTTCCATAATCATAACAACTGATGTCTTTTCCTTCCAGCAAAGGTCTATTTGTGGTCTATTCTCCAGAGTATGTCAGAGCAGCTCTGTGCAGTATCCATAGAAAATCACTGAGAAACATGAAACACATGCTCCCACCACCTGCAGGAGACCAAGCTAGAGATTCACACATTTCTCTCTGTGGAAACACATTGTGTCGTTTCTAACTCTCTCTAATAGGGCTCATTGGAAAATGTTTTTTTTCTTACTCCACAAATAAAATTTTGGCTTTTTGTTGAAAAAACAAACAATTTTTTGGACACAAACTGTCAGAAACAGATCATTTTTCAGTTTCCCAACAAATAGTTTGAGGTGCTCAGACATTTTCCATTAAAAAATTCTCTTTCTAGAAAAGCCAATTTTCTGTAC
This sequence comes from Dermatemys mawii, assembly GCA_007922305.1. NCBI lineage: Eukaryota > Metazoa > Chordata > Testudines > Dermatemydidae > Dermatemys > Dermatemys mawii. The sequence continues at coordinate 8,782,884 of ML677355.1, read as the reverse complement.
ACACAAACAAACAAATTTTGACAATTTTTTGACCAGATCTAATCTCTAAGGCATCTGTCCCTTATTTTGACACCAACACACTTTTACAATGCAGCAGTATTTTGTCCAAAGAACTGTACTCCTCTCTCTCTTTCTTGTATTGTGACATATGTATATATTAGGCTATTTCTCATTTTATAAGCTTTCACTTATTTCTGAAGTTAGCCTTGAGGAAAATGTTACCAGACTATTTACCAGGGTTGCTGTTGCAGTGTCTTACATTTTGCTCTAAAGGCAGTCAAATCCAATGTCAACCAGATTTCTGATGAGAATTTCTAGATCTCTAGCTGGCCCTTGCGAGCTTTACTTTGGGAGCTGTTACTTCTATAGGCCCTACTGAAATGTTAAAAGACACGGAGAGGAAGACCTTGAGATGGCTATAGTGGTTTAATTTTCCTACAAGACACACACAACCATCTCCTTTTATTGGAAATTTTGATGACTAATTACTTTTCTTCTACTACTGCTACTTCTTCCTCCTCCCCTTTTTGTAATTAAAAAAATACAGTTAATGGAATGAGAACAGATAAGGCAGATGCCAAATTGAGAGGAAACTGCTTTCCCAGTGTTTGACAATTATGCTCTCTTAGTCTGTCCTGCCACAACTGTGTTTTCCTCCTCCATTCCCTCTTCAGCAGCAAAATTGAATGCAGCTTATGGGAATGATCGAGACTGTTTCATGATGAAAATGAAAATTCTAATTTGCTGCAAAGTATATAACACAAGGTCAGGAATACGGGTAAGTGCAGATGACAATATACATTGTTTTTGAATACCGTTTAGTTCCAGGGAAAATCTGGATCCTTAATTAAGGCTGTGCTCTTTTTCATCTCAAGAAGATCTCGCAGCCTCAAACACATTGCTACATGTTAGATCGTACATGGCATACCTCTTACTGCCTCATTGCATTACCATTCCTTTTATGAAATTTCTGTTCGACAATCACTTCACTATGATATTTTATTCTCTTTTGAAATCAAAGTTTAATTCTGGGCAGGTGGCTGTTATCTGAGAGTAAAGGATGAAGGGACAGAAAAAAAGTCTTCAGTTGTTAGAATTTTTCTGCCACTGTTCTGTTTGACAAGGGATCTCTTTACAGGTGATTGAAATAGTTCACTTTGTGTAGGAAATTTGTAATATTCCTGTCACTTTCTGCATGCAGATGACAAGCTGCTGCCAGCTGTATGACATTGTTTTCTGCAGCTTCGGGGACTGTAGTGATTTCCATCCATTCAAATTCATCCAAGCCACTGAACTATTCCCGTCTCCAGCATTTCTAGAGCCAGAGCAATTTGCCCGTATTACAACAGAGTTTCCAAAGACTTTGTGAATTACAAGCAGTTTCTCATGTTTACTGATGGACTGATATTTGAGAAATGACTGAGATAAAAAGAAGCGTACAGTTCATTTCCACTGGAACCATTTCTTTCCTTCTTTCTTGTGTGTGCGCGCACACACACACACGCACACACAGAGAGAGAGAGAGAGAGAGAGAGAGAGAGCTCAGTTTCTGAGTGTGAGACCTCTGGGAGAGGAAACTGAAGTAATTGAATTGGATTAGACAAGCCAGCAGAACAAAGTCACATTCCATGAGATTTTTCCAGCATTGAGTATATGAATAGTAATTATTTAAGGATTAGTGAAAGTCTAAGATGTGGTCCACTCTGAATACTCTTCACCATGTATAAACAAAAGCAAGACATAATATAGGCTGTTTAAGCTTCTTTTTATCTGTAATGGATTTCTTTTAGAGCTGTGAGAACTTGAAAAAATCCTGCTTGGTGAGTAAGCGCTCTCTTATTATTTTTCAATAAAGAATTAAGCCCTTTAAGCTTACAATCCTAAAGTGAGCTTAATTAAGGATACTTATTCTTGCTTTAAATTATGTCCACTCCCATTTTGATGGCTGTTTCTTTGAAGTGCATCTGAGAAGGAGAGAGGAATATTTTAGAGTGACAGGTCTAGCTGACATCCTGCTTTTCCTTATGGCTTCCAGCTTCACAGTTCTGTCCACTTTAGGCACCATTTGAAGGTGACCTGCAAAAGCTCAAAATTGAATGGATTTGGACCCAGATTTATTGGCTGGCTGTCCCGCAGTGATCAAGCTGTTGAGAATATTCAGCACATACATGAAATTTTAACTAGCCCACCATTAAAAGTAATTATCTTTCCCCTCCTACTGCTAACTCTAGGTGTGCCAAAGAACCACCAGTATTTATCATTGTGTGACATCACACAAATCAGAAAGCTCATGGGTTGCAAGAGACTATGCTGTAATTTGTAGTTCATTTGGTGGAAGCTGCGTGAAGCATCGGATCAGGAAGTGGATTAGGATGACACTATGGCCTTGTCTCCCTGCCCCTATTCTGGCTAGAGGCTCTTTGGACATGTGTTTTTCTTTCCTTAAGAATGGATTGATTTTGTTCCCAAAGTCCCCTGCCATTGCTGCTCATTGTCTTCATGTTGCTTGGTAAAGCCACAAGCTTTATTATTTCACTGGTGTGAAACAGATGAGATAATGTGTAGTACCCAGCCAGATAATTGAAGCACAGTGTTGTGAGTGGATGCTGTAAGGAAATCAGTGGCATAATGCTCAGGCAGGGGCTGAACAAAACCACACAAACCCCCTTCTTTCCCCTTCTTAGCTGATCCTGACTAAGCAAAGGCTTTTTAAAAATGTTACAACCTGTACACATCTAGAGGTTTTGGTGATTTTTGATGTTAAGTTCTAGAGTTGGCCAAACAATCTGTTTATTGGATTTGACTCTTTTTCAGTTTGCGGAGTCCAGAAATTGTTTCCATAGCTCAGTACATGCTTTGTAATTGTTAGATAAGTAACTTTTAGAAATGCATTTCAGCCTACTGGTTTTTACAGGCTTTCCTCAGCTAGTGTCCCTCTGAGAATTCTCTGTTTGGAGTTCAGTATTCAGTGTGTGGGTTTGGTTGCCCAAGTCACATAGGTTTCTCTCCCTGCTTGGATGTCCTTCCCTTTATAAACAGGTGCAATGCCTGAAGAAATCATTAGGGCATTGAATCTGTCAAGGGACAGATGGGCTCATTTTCCTATTCCTTACACAATATGTACCCACTCTGTCAGAAAAAGAATTTGTTATTGGCTTATTTCATTACCATAATGCGCAGTCAGTCAGTCAGAACCAGAACCAATATCAATTATCTTATAGGACCAGCTACAACCAACCAACCCATTTCAAAAATTCTAAAAAAAATAAATGAACACTTGTCAGAAATCAGAATCTTTCACAGTCACTGGGGCAGAAAACAAAGAAAAACAAAACCATCATATTTTTTTTTTACTTAAGTCATTTCAAAGTCAAATCCAATAATTTATTTGAATAGTTCACCCAGCTCCTGCCAAAGGAAACCCAGAGGTATTTAATTTATTTTATGTCAGATAATAGTTATATTATTTTAAAGAGTAATCGAGTTTTCTTGACTTGATTCCCCTTTCATAAATACATATTCCTCAGTATTTTCCCTAAAGGTAACACATTCCTGTTTTCCAAATGTATCTTACTTTTCTTCTTGAGAGTGCCTATTAGCATGTTTTTTAATTGTATGTAATTATTAGCAAGATTCTTTTCAGTCCCAGTGGTCATTTCCAGCTGCTGGGTCATAGTTAGGTCATGCATTAAGTAATGTAGCTGGAGTTATTACACAGTTTATAGTATCATAACAGTTTGTCCTCAAACAGCCTGTCTCAACGCTTACTAAAGGCAGCACTTTAGGGAAGTAGAAGAGTAGCAGCTAAAATCTCTTGCTTTTGTTGTTTTTAGTCTTTGTTTTTAACAAGTATCTTCAAGGCAGAGAGAAACTGTACTGAATAGTCTTAAATTCAGGGCTGTGTATCTGGATAGAGTAACTAAACAGAGAAAAGAAACTAAGGAAAATAGAGTAACTAAGGGCATGGCTAAAAATTGCATACATAGAGCACTTTGAGTTAAATCAGCCTTTGGAGACCACAGAAGGGAAAGTGCTGCAGTGTGTCCACACTGACAGCTGCAAATGCACTGGCATGGCCACATTCGCAGCACTTGCAGCTGCATTGGGAGTGGTGCATTATGGGCAGCTATCCCATTGAGCACCTCTTCCCATTCAGGTGCTGTGGCTTGTAGGAAGGGTGTGGGGCATTCTGGGTCCTGTCCCAACCTCCCTCCCCACCCCAGTGCATAGGTTTGCATCCCAAGAATCCCTGTGTTTCCATCCACATTTGGCGCCATCTTTCAACATTTTTTGTACTGCGCACTCTGTCTTCCCTTTCGGTCTGCGGGAATGGAGCCCAAACTGCTGAGGAATATGCTGAAAAATCTCGCTAGCACATCACATTTGGCAGTCAAGTTACTCCTTAAGGTCCAAACTGACAGTGAGGACGCCAACGATTATATTGACTCGAATAACACATATGACACGAGATTGCTTGTGGCATTCACGGACATGCTCACCTCCATGGAACATTGCTTTTAAGCTTGGGAAAGAAGCACTGAGTGGTGGGATCATATTGTCATGCAAGTCTGGAATGGCAAGCAGTGGCTCCAGAACTTTTGGATAAGAAAAGCCACTTTCATGGAACTGTGCGAGGAGCTCACTCCCACCATGCGGTGCGAGAACATGAGATTGAGAGCTGTCTCGATGGTGGAGAAGTGTTTGGCTATTGCAATCTGGAAGCTGGCAACTCCAGACATCTGCCAATAGATTGATAACCAGTTTGGAGTGGGAAAGATGACCATTGGAATCGTACTGATGCAAGTTTGCAGGGCCACTAATCACATCCTACTCAGAAGAACTGTGACTTTGGATAACGTGCATGACATGTCTGGCTTTGTACAAATGAGATTCCCTAACTGCAGAGGGGCAATAGATGGGATGCATATTCCAATTCTGGCACCAGCCCACCTAGCCTCTATGTTAATGACAGAATCTAGAATATCAGGGTTGGAAGAGACTTCAGGAGGTCATCTATTCTAACCCCCTGCTCAAAGCAGGGCCAGTCCCCAACTAAATAATCCCAGTCAGGGCTTTGAGAAGCCTGACCTTAAAAACCTTTAAGGAAGGAGATTCCACCACCTCCCTAGGTAACCTATTCCAGTGCTTCACCACCCTCTTGGTGAAAAAGTTTTTCCTAATATCCAAACTAAACCTCCCCCACTGCAACTTGAAACCATTACTCCTTGCTCTGTCATCTGGTACCTCTGAAAACAGTCTAGATCCTTCCTCTTTGGAACCCGTTTTCAGGTAGTTGAAAGCAGCTATCAAATCCACCCTCAGTCTTCTCTTCTGGAGACTAAACAATCCCAGTTCTCTCAGCCTCTCCTCATAAGTCATGTGCTCCAACCCCCTAATCATTTGTATTGCCCTCCTCTGGACTCTTTCCAATTTATCCACATCCTTCTTGTACTGTGGGGCCCAAAACTGGACACAGTACTCCAAAAGAGCCCTCACCAATGCCGAATACAGGGGAATGATCAAGTCCCTTGATCCGCTGACAATGCCTCTATTATACAACCCAAAATGCCGTTAGCCTTCTTGGCAACAAGGGCACAGTGCTGACTCATATCCAGCTTCTCGTCCATGTAACCCCTAGGTCCTTTTCTTCAGAACTGCTGCCTAGCCTTTCAGTCCCTCATCTGTAGCAGTGCACGGGATTCTTCCATCCTAAGTGCAGGACTCTGCACTTGTCCTTGTTGAACCTCATCAGATTTCTTTTGTCCCAGTATTCTAATTTGTCTAGGTCCCTCTGTATCCTATCCCTTCCCTCCAGCATATCTTTCTCTCCTCCCAGTTTAGTGTCATCTGCAAACTTGCCGATGGTGCAGTCCACTCCATTCTCCAGATCATTAATGAAGATATTGAACAAAACCAGCCCCAGGACCGACCCTTGGGGCACCTCACTTGATACCAGCTGCCAACTAGACATGGAGCCATTGATCACTACCTGTTGAGCCTGACGATCTAGCCAGCTTTCTATCCACCTTTATAGTCCATTCATCCAGCCCATTCTTCTTTAAATTGTTGGCAAGAACACTGTGGGAGATGGTATCAAAAGCTTTGCTAAAGTCAAAGAATAACGCGTCCACTGCTTTCCCTTCATCCACAGAGCCACTTATCTCATCATAGAAGGTAAGTAAGTTAGTCAGGCATGACTTGCCCTTGGTGAATCCATGCTGACTGTTTCTGATCACTTTCCTCTCCTTTCAGTGCTTCAGAGTTGATTCCTTAAGGACCTGCTCTATGATTTTTCCAGGGACTAAGGTGAGGCTGACTGGCCTTTAGTTCCCCGGATCCTCCTCCTTCCTTTTTTTAAAAAAGATGGGCACTACACTAGCCTTTTTCCAGTCATCCAGGACCTCACTCAGTGAGCCTTCAGACCTAGCCAGCCACCATGTTGGATCTGTTTGTCTTTAACAGTGAATCCCTGCAGCTGCTTGGAAAGAGTTTAAACTTTTGTTTTCCTTTCAAAAAGTCTGTTTTGAAAAGGTCATTGAGTGAGTAATAAAGCTTTAAAAGATTCAAAGGCTGTGACAATGACTTACTCCTATTTTAGACATGTGGCTTTGAGCTGGTCCATCAAGAAACCTTCCCAGTTTTCATTTAGTTTTAACATTTTGCTTACTTATCTTTTTAAATACTATGGCAAAGTCACCTGCTTCACAGTAGTAACAAAAACAGGTCATTTTTAATCATGTGGCATGTACGAAGCTAACCCATCACCAAAGTAAAAAAAATCTCACATTTGTAGGGTCCTGGTCACTGTGGCACCTCAGTGTTGCTTTTATAAGAACTAGATGGTCACTTCCTTCCTAGCCCATATTAAGGGAAAATGTGTAGCTTGTCATAGCCTTCTGCTGTGTTGCCTTCTGCCTCTTTGGAGACTTCAGAGAAGAGAATAACCTTCAAGACCCCAAATATCTGCTCATTGAGATGCACAAGAGGAGAACAGCCTGTAGGTGCCAGATAATGAACCTAATTGACATGCCAGGACATCCAGTTGCTGGTCCTGGGTATTCTGCATGTGGTTGGGACTGCCCAGACTTGTCAACTCTACACTGGGAAGACACAATATTCAGGTCAGCCAGAGGGAGATGCCAAAGCAGGAGATGCAGACCTTCCATTGCTCTTAAAGGGAAGGTGAGAGAGGACACAGAGACCCCATGACCCCTTGAGCTACTGAGAGGGAAGAGTAAAATGTACTCTGGACCAAGAGTGCTCCAGGAAGGGACTCCAGAAGAAATAGATGATTACCAGAAGCAGATCACTTCCTCTCTCATAGCAGCTCAGCTCTGCTGAAAGACACATTGGTGAGGCAAAGCCAAGGCTCCTCCCATTTGCTGCCCACTTCTGCCCGCTTCCTATTCACTTTCCCATTCCGAACGACCCATGGAACTTGCTTCTCCTCAAGAAGGAAATGGCCATGGAGATAACTGAACAGGAAATTTAGAGAGAACCCTATGTCAGAATCTTATGAGTAAGTGTCATTGAATTATGTTGCACTTAAGATCTACCCACTGTTTCAGTAGGTATTCACCTGAGGGCCAAAGCCACATCACTTTACTCACCCAGTGGTAAGATGAGCAAGATTTGGCCCTTGTGATAGCAAAAAACATCTTGACTATTATTTATACAGGGAGTCAGGCTTTTCTCAGTGCACACCTCAAAGTCAGCAGGAAACAATGCAAGTACTAGCCCAGAGGAGCTAAGATTTGTTGTCGTGCTAATGAAGTTATGAAGGATATTTACTTATACTGAAGCCAAGGTAATTGCCTAGCTAGATGAAAGGACAGGACACTACCCAACATGTTGCACTAGGAACATGAAAAATATTCATAAAATGCTACAACCTTTCATTTGTGCTCCATACTGTAACTTGACTTGTTAGCTGGTGCCAGTTCCGATGACTGAAGGTCTAAGGCACTAAAACTTTGCACCAACTCCGCTTTGATCAAGAGATGTTTCTTCTGCCTGTATGTATCAGACTTTTGCTATAATTGGCCCTACCAATTTTCTTCACACTTCAACTGTGCAGAATATGTAGCACATCGGTAACAAGCTGTCTTCTGTTGATAACAAGCCTTTTTAATAAATCATTCATCCTTCCTATAATAATAAGATTTTCTGCTATATTTTCCTCCCAGAAGTTAAGGAGAAAAATAATTCTGCCAGCTGTATTGTCATTTTCTTGTCCGTTATTTTGGTTTCATTCCTTTGTGGCATGACATGGCGTAACATAACATGGAGATAGAAAGTAAAGCATGCTATTTTTTCCAACACACCACTCTCACTTTCTGCCAGAATCAACTCCATAATGAAGTCACTGGACCAAAGAGAGAATCAGCAGGGGGATAGAAGGAGTGGAAGGGGCAAGCAATGAGAAGTAAAGGAGTAAATGAAACAGCATCAGGCAAAAAGAGGAGGAAATAGACTATTAAAGGTCAAGTAGCATTTTCTCATTCTCAAAAGTATTCCATTCCTTTAGCTTTCTTTCAGGGCTGTGGAAAATGTTCATTTTTATTGATTACCTATGTTTTAAATGTCAATATTTTTTTAAAAAAGGTGGTTCTGATGGTCACAAAAAATGGCAGATTGCCTGCACAGTTCATCCATTGAATGAGCACAGTTGAAGTACAAGTTTCCCCACATGACCACAGTGCCACATCAGTGTGTCTCAGTTCCTACAGAGATTGAATGTCTTCTAGGAAATTAAAAGGCAGTTCATTGCCCGTGCTCAATCAGGGCCTCATCCAAAGCCCTTTGAAATCAGTGGGAGTCTTTCCACTGATTTCAATGAACTTTGGATGTGACTCTTTGTCTTCAGTCTCTCTGATGAGGTTGTCAATGAGACTGCTAATAAATACTAAATGGGATGGTGGGTTTTGTGATGTGGTCTATTAACCACTAGATAGTGCATTGAGACACCTCCCTCCAATGTGATGAATTTCACATACACCATCAAAGAACTGTCTGATAATAATAACTTTTGGCATCTGCTGAACTAAGATGGATTTGAAATGGTAACATTTTATTATTTTTATGTGTGATTTTAAGTACAACACAGGGTTTATGCTTAATCATGTAAAACAACATGTTTCAACTTGCATTGCAAGGTAACAAACACAGAGATGGTAAACTGTGCTTTTATAAGAACACCAGAATGACCACACTGGATCAGACCAACAGTCCATCTAGCCCAGTATCCTGTCTTTGGCAGTGGCCAGTGCCACATGCTTCTGGCAGTTGGAGGTTTAGGGACACCTGGAGCAAGGGGTTGTGTCAATCTTCACTTGGCCAATAGCTACTGAATGGCCTATCTTCCACAAATGTATCTAATTCCTTTTGACCCCATTTATACTTTTTGCTTTCACTACGTCCCTGGCAACAAGTTCCACAGGTTGACTGTGCACTGTGTGAAGCAGTATTTCCTTCTGTTTGTTTAAAATCTGCTGCTCATTAATTTCATCAGGTGGCCCTTAATCCTTGCATTATGTGAAGAGGTAATAATAATTCCCTATTCACTTTCTCTGCACCATTCATGATTTTATAGACCTCTATTATATACCACTCTTAGTCATCTCTTTTCTGAACTGAATGGTCCCAGTCTTTTTAATCCATCTTTGCACGGAAGCTGTTACATCCTTCTATCATTTTCATTGCCCTTATGTGCATATTTTCCATTTCTAATGTATCTTTTTAAAGATGGATGGACCAGAACTGCACACAATATTTGAGGTGTGGGATTTCTACAGGATTTATATAGCATCATTATATTATATATTTATATTATAAATATATTTATTTAGCATCATTAAATAATTATATTTATAATATATTATATATTTATATTATAAATATATTACCATTAAATATATAAATATATTTATATAGCATCATTATATAGGATTTATACAGCATCATTATGATATTTTCAGTTTTATTTTTTTATCCCTTTCCTAATGGTTTCTAACATTCAATTAGCTTTTTTTTCTTTTAACTGAAAAGAAAAGAACTGTTGTACATAGTTCATTGAGAACTATGTACAACAACTCTAAAATCTCTTTCCACAGTGGTAACAGCCTGTAATTGCTAGGGTTAACTCTGGTCCCATTTCTAAAAATAAGTGTTACTTTACCTGCCCTCCAGTCATTTGGTACAGAGGCTGATTTAAGCAATAGGTTATATACTATATTTCGTAGTGCTACAACTTCATATTTGAGTTCCTTCAGAACTCGGGTTAATACTATCTGGTCCTAGTGACTTATTACTCTTTAATTTATCAATATTTTGCAAAACCTCATCTATTGGGCCCTCTATCTGGGACAGTTTCAGATTTGTCACCTGAAAAGAATGGCTTGTGAATGGGGATCTAACCCGCATCCTCTGCAGTGAAGACTTATACAGATAATTCATTTAGGTTCTCTGCAACATCCTTGTCTTCCTTGAATGTTCCTTTAGCACCTCTATTGTCTACTGTCCCCTTTGACTGTTTGGCAGTCTTTCTTGCTTCTGATATACTTAAAATGAAATGCTGGTAGGGGTGAGGGGTCCTTATTAGTAGTTCTTCAAATTCTGTCTTAGCCTGCCTTATTCTACCTTTTACATTAGACTTCCCAGAGTTTATGCTCCTTTCTCTTTTCTCCACTAGAATTTGACTTCCATTTATTGAAAGGATTCCTTACTGTCTCTAATTGCCTCTTTATCTCTGCTGTTTAGCTATGATGGCCTCTTTTTTGGAACTTTTAGTTTTTTTGTGTTTTTTTTTTTTAAACAGACTAAATTGTCCTTTCCACTATTGCCCTACATTCAACTTCTTAGTTCAAAGGAGCCTTGCTTGGTGAAAACTGCTGAAACATCATTTTTTTCCACTTTTTATCATATAGAGGGTCTTTTATAAATATACCCTGCACTTTTTAAAAAACGTTGCACTTGTTTTGTCACTTGCAAATAAGTCTGATCTTTCTCTGTGACAATCTGCAGCACTACCTCATTAATCTTATTATCAAATTTCTTTACTGATATTATAAAGGATGTAAAGCCAACTTTGCTAGCATTTTATCTCAAATGCCAATAGCCATTTCTTCTTGTCTGACTTAAGAGTTCATTCCCTGAATCCATACAAGAATACTGAGAACATGAGCAGTTTCATCAGTGTAATCTCTGTTTTGATGCTGCTGTGACTGTCTTTGAAGAGACTGTTTAGTTTCTGTAGTACAGCGTCGATTAAATCTCACTTGTCAAACAGGTGTAATGAGTGATCAAACTCTGAAGTATATGAACTGTGTGTTTTCAGATTTTCCACTACCTCCACCCCTTTCTCCATTCCTGTTTTCTTTGTACGTGGAATACAGTCACTGCTCTGAATTTCTTATTATAACAGTTCAAAGCATCCTCGTTCTTTTTTTCTCCCCAGACTTAAGAAACCCACTAACATTCAATAACCTTTAAAAGATATGATCTGTCTTTGTGAGTGAGGAAACTTAATAGTAGGAATACTTAAATATGCAACCTATAATTCAGTCTGATTGACACATTAAATCATAGCCTCCAACTGCACTGTTGCTCTTTAAGAAATATGCTACCCTCAGAAGAAACATAATTAATGAATGATAGAAATAAGACTATAATATTTAGTTTGGTTGCAACAGTAAAGCACATTTGGGAAGCATTTACTGGAGCTCGAAGAACATGGATAAAAATCAATACTGCCTGTTGCCTACATAGCTGTTTCATTCTCCAGTTGCCAAGAAGCCATAAATTGGTGCTAGAATTAGAATTCTGACATATCATTAATCAGAGAAATAAATATGAAACAGCTTGATGAACCTTGCTATAAGAAACACAATTTCAAATAAAAAGCCATCCCATATGTGTCATTTCTTACTGGAGTTTTATGTAATTCAGCAAATTGAATCATAAAGTCTTGCAAAGGGATACCAGCACTGTTGACTTTATTTTTTAAGAGGCAAGCTCTAAAGATAACTTGTTTCACATCAAACAAATCAGTTCTGTCTTAATGTGGTTTTAAATACTATTTTTATTGATGAAGGTGAGTTCCTACAGGGGCAGTTGTGCACTTACTATGCCACTTTAAATGTTTTATTTTTTACATCTCTGTCTATCATGATACAGCTGTCTGGTCCCTGTCCTCCCTTTTCTTGGCAAGGCATACTATTCTGATTCCATGCTGCTAAATGCACCTCTGATACCAGTCGAGTAACATCAAAAATGAACTTGGCTTATAGATTTAAGAATAGCAGCCATGTTAGTCTGTATCCATAAATAAAACGAGGAATATTTCTAGCACCTTAGAGACTAACCAGTTTATTTCAGCATAAGCTTTCATGGGATATAGCCTACTTCATCGGATGCATAGAATGAACAGAAGTAAGATGTATTTATATACACAGAATATAAATACATATATATAAAATGTATATAAATACATCTTACTTCTGTTCCATTCTATGCATCCGATGAAGTGGGCTATAGCCACAGCAGTCCCCACTTCTTCAAACTCCACTTCACCTTTACCTTCCTTCCTTGTGTATGATACGTCTATCACTCAGTCTCACCAGCAGCACAGCTTCTTCCCACAGCTCCTGACATCCACACCCAGCTGACTAACTGGGAGGCTTTTAACTGGTTTCAGCCAGTCCCTGATTGGCTTCAGGTGTCCCAATCAGGCTAGCTGTTTCTACTGATTTCTAGAAGGTTCCAGTGGTACCAGGGATTTGTTTAGCCTGAGACGAACATATCTGTTCTTCAGCACTTTCCTATAGCCATCTGGCCTTGCCCCATCACAGTGTGTATGATGAGGAAGATTCTATCTGAAAGTTTTGAAGCAAGTTTGCAGTATTTTCTCTCACTTTTTTAAAAAATTAGCAGTAATCATATCCACATATAGAGACAGTTAAAATTAACACTTTGGCTGCTAGATGGCTAGTTTTCTTACATAGCTGATGTCATTCACAGCCTGGCTGTGTACTAACAGACACCACAGAGGTAACAGGAGAAATGTGAGAGCAATTGGATAGTGTGAATCTTCTCTGTGTATCAGTTTTTAAAACACCTGCACTAATCAGTGCTGAGCTGATCTACTGTGAAAATGGCAAAAAAGTGCTCAATAGACTTTGACTTTCATAATTTTTGTAATAGGAAAGAGCCATGGGTTGACTGTTGAAATATAATCCAAGACTGTTCTGGCCCCAATTGAAATATGCAAAGTAATTTTTACAGCTGGATTTTTTTTTAGCAAATTTGTGAAAATACAAATGTGCCATTTTTTAACCAAAAAATGTAATAGGGAAAAACACTTTTTTACTATCAAAAGCTGTTTTTCCATCTAGCAGAAAAAATGCTGCAAGGTGTACTTTTGGGACTCTGTGGTTCTGAGCTATCTTGAAAGACATAGGACAAAAAAAACGTTTTGAGGCTGGGGTGGGGTGGAGCATTATATCCTACATGGTCTCTCTGGACATCTCTGGACTATTAACAGGTATCCCACAGCAGGATTTACACTAGTGATCTGCTTGTTTCTACAACTACAACTCTTGAGACCTGAAGAAGTGCTCTGTGTAGCTCAAATGTTTCTCTCTCACCAATGGAAGTTGGTTCAGTAAAAGATATTATCACACCCACCTTGTCTCTTTTTTTAAAAAAGTTATTCTTTGTTTGTTTGATCAGATTTTATAAGCTGATAAAGTGGCATGTGGCACCAGTGATTACTGGGGCTCACAGAGCATTCTGGAGAACATCTCCAGAGCTCTGGAGACCTGCAGCCATTGGTGAATCCATGGATGGTCCCACTGAAGTCTCTGGAAAAACTCCCAGTGACTATAATGGGATCAGGATTTCACCCCATAATCTCCCTACAGACGTTTTTATTGTGTTTGAACCTAGCCCATTAAAGTTGATAAGGCCCAACACCTTGCTGAGTTATATGTACAAAAAAGAGGCAGGAGGTGCTGCATGAATAAAAGCATCAACAATTTCCTTTTATATAATGATACACTTCTAGAGGTTAAGGCCAAAAGGGGCCACCAGATAATTTAGTCTCACCTCTTTATATCACAGGCCACCAACACAACCTAGCACCCTCAAACTAAACCCAACAGCTGAAAGTGAACCAGAGTATTACTTCCCACAGGAGACTAGACTATTATGTGGCAGAGGCAGACAATGGGATGGACCAAGGTGCAGCAATGCCTGAGGAAATGTCAGGGGAATGATTAAGTGGGATATATCCAGATAGTCCTGGTAAGCTGTCCACGCTCAAATACTGCATAAGAAAGTGGGAAAATACCCAAGGTTATTGCCAATCTGACCTGAAGGAAAATTCCTTCCTGATCTCACATTTGGCAGAGATCCTGAGCACGTAAGCAAGAACCCGAGAGAGAGAGAGAACGCTCAGTGCCCTCTCTGGCCCTTTGCGAGTTCCCATGCCCACTTGTTGCAGTCTCTTGATGCTTCAGAGGAAGGAGAGTAATAAAATAACAATACATTGGTGAAGGGGAAAATTCCCTTCCTAATGTCTGCAGCTTGCTAACTGCAATTCTGAAGCATGGGTTTTGAAGAACATAAAACATAAGCTGGAAGTGATCCTCAAGGTTGCTGAGCCTTGCCCCCCTACCTTCACAAGCAATGCCATGATACAATGCACTCATAAATTTGTCAAATTAACTTATTATTTGCCCCCATAGTTCCTATTGGGAGGCTGTTCCAGAACTTCTTCCTTCTGATGGCTGGAAACTTTCTTCTAATTTCCAGGCTGAATTTGTTCAGGGCCAGTTTATATCCATTTGTTATTATGCCAATAGTGGCCTTTTTAGCTTAAATAGCTCTTCACTCTCCACGGTATATACCCCCAAAATGTATTTATAGACAGCAATCACATTCCCTCTTAGTCTTCCTTTTGGTAAACTAAACAAGCCAAACTCTTCCAATCTCCTCTCATAATATAAACCCTCCATTCCCCTAATCATCCTAGTAGCTCTTCACTGCATCTGTTCCAGTTTAAATTCATCTTTCTTGAACATGGGTCATCAGAACAGTATATAGTATCCCAAACAAGTTTTTTACCAGTGCCTCGTACAAGGCCATTAGTACTTCTCTATCTCTACTGGAAATGCCTCATGTGATATAGCCTCAGCACATATTAACCTTTTCACTGCCACAGCACATTGGTGGCTCATAGTCATCCTGGGATTGACCCACACACTCACGGAATTTCATCCCATTTCTGACATTCCAGTCTTCAAGGTCATCCAGATCATCCTGTATAATATTCTGAATCTACTGTGTATTGACAATGTCTTTCAACTTTCTCTCATCAGCAAATTTTATTAGCCCACCTCTACTTTTTTTGCTAATGTCATTTAATAAAAAAGTATTGAATATGAGTGGTCCCATAACTGGTCCTTGAGGAATTGCACTAGTAACCTTCCTCCAATATGATGAATCACTTTTCAGTATAACACACTGACTCTTCCCCTTTATCCAGCTCCTTATCCACCTTACAGTTCTTGACCTAAACCCCATCCTCCCTAATTTAACTCATAATTTCCCATGTGGTACCATGTCAAATGCTTTATGGAAGTCCAAGTGAATTAGATCTACTGAATTTCTCTTATCTTAAAAAACAAACAAACAAACAAAACCCCAACTGTTATTTTCTTAAAGAAGGAAGTGAGGTTAGTCTGGTATGCTCTACCTTTGATAAATCATCATGCATTACATATACTTTACTATTTACCTCTGTGAATTTAATTATTTATTCTTCACAATTTGTTCTAAAGCTTTGCATACTACTGAGATCAGGTTAAGGGGTCTTTAATTGCCCAGGTACCCCTTTTTCAACTTCTGAAATACAGGTATGACATTAGCTGTTCTCCAGCCATATGGTACTACTCCTGAATATATAGATTTGTTAAAAATCCTTGCTATCAGACTAGCAATTCCATGTGCCCGTTCTTTCAGTATTCTGGGATGGAAATTATCCAGTGCCTCTTATGTGAACGCTTTAAGCTTTTTAAGATTTTCTCCCACCTCAGATTTGGTACTTTCAATTTCTAGACACTCATTTCCATCAGCCATACTGCTTTCACACATGTGTTCCATACAATGTCCTTAATGATAACCAAAACATTTATTTCCTATGACACTTATACTTTGGGTGTGGGGGATGAAATTTCAAGAAAATCAGCATGTTTGAACAGGGCCGGCTCTAACTTTTTTGCCACCCCAAGCAAAAAAAAAAAAAAAAAAGAGTAACAAACCCCCCGAGTGCCGCCCCGCCGAGCACAACCCCGCCAAACCCCACAAGTGCTCCCCCACCAAAACACCCCCCCCCCGCGAGCACTGCCCTGCTGAAACAAAACCAAAAAAACCAACCCATCCCAAGCGCCGTCCCGAGATTGCCACCCCTTAAAAGGTGCTGCCCCCAGCACGTGCTTGTTTGGCTTGTGCCTGGCGCCGGCCCTGTGTTTGAGGAGGAGTAAATATGGGTAATCCTGCACAGGTTTCCTTCAAACAAAGCACAAATGTACATGATGTTGGCAGCGGAAATGGGACCTTTAGGGAATGCAGCTTGCTTTGTCTCTATTATGAATTCTAAGATGGTGTTTACCCTTGTGGCAGAGTATGAGTAGCTACATGCTGCAGTGGTAGGCAGGTTGTGTCCACACTCATTTCAATATGTAGTTATATGCAGCAATGAAAGGCTGTGAGGAACGCTTCTGGGGATAAAGAGCTCCTAGAGCTTTTCCCCACAACCTCCCCACACCAGAGCCTCTCCCTGCTGCAGGAGTCTGTCACTGTGACAGGGAAAGGCTGTGGCAGTGGGACAGTACACCCACTAAAAATAGCGGTGTAGACATGGTAGTAACTGCTCAGGCATATAGACAGCCATGTAGGATATACCCACTGGGAGTTCAGGCATGTAACATACTTGATGCTATCACAATACCAGCAACTTATACTAGCAACACTTTTATGTGACCATTCTACTGTTTATGTTACTCCATGAATGGTCCTGTTGACTTCAGTGGAGCTGCTCAAAGAGAAAAATATTGTTCCATGCTGGGAAAACCATCAGAAGCTGGTCCAGTATACTTAGGTAGGTCCCTGTTAGCAAGTGAAAAATATTTACAAAGTTAACAATAAAAATCAATGTAATAAAAATATAACTCATTCTAAACAAATTCTTTTTCATTTCAGAAAGACAGAAATGTTTGCTTTGCTTGGCTATAATTAGATGAAGAGGAAAAAGAATTAAGGACATTATTAGTTGAACAAAGAACTGGGAAAATCCTATAGTCAACTAGGTGTCACTGTGAGAATGTGGAGAGGGGATGTGATGGTCTAAAGTATACAGTTTTAAGCTAAAATGAGATATTTGAAGAGAGGTAGAAAAAATAGTTTTTTACTGTAAGTCAGCAGTGATGATTGTATTTAACCCCTTAACCTTATTATTTTACATTATGTATCCCACATGCAAACATGGAGAATTGTTATTAAAAGTTTGCTATAATAAAAAGAAAAGAAAAAGAAAATCACTATGCGAGTGGCTTTCCCCAGATTAATCATTTGCTGCTTTTCTCCGTCCCATTCCCCTTACCCTCTTTTCTACTGGACTTTACAATGAGTTTTGCTTTTAACATGTTGGGGGATTAATCCAGCATATCTCTCTGGCTTTGCTCTCTGTGATCTCACAGGATAAACTCAGAATTAAATCCTCATACCCTTTCCGATGGAGGAGATAAGCCTTTAGATAAAATGTTATTTCAGTTGCTGTCTTATCCAGATGTTTGAGCTGCCAGTTAAATTGTAAATTAAAGGCTCAAAACTCTGGATTATGGACTCTAGCTTCATTATTAATGAAAAATATGCCCTTTTCACAGTTTGTCATTTTTCTTTTTTCTTACAAACCCTTAAAATATGGTAAATCTTTCCCCCCTCCCTATTTAACAAAACAGACACAGTAATACAATTTTCTTATTAAAGGACCACAATTCTAGTATAAATAATTGCTTTCTGACTGTTCAGTCCACTCCAGTGACCAGCCTATGGCAATGTGAGTTTGTTTCAAAGTGTACTGCACTTTGGAATAGAAATAGAATAAATCAAAACTCCCTCTTTTACAGTGTTTTGCAATGTTTGCTTCCCAAACTATAACCTGTGACCAGAAACTTCACTAATGTGGTTAACTTTTGTACACAGTCTATCGTTTTTCCATTCCCTTTAGCTCCTTTTCCAAGTTATGCAGTGGGAGTTTGTAATCTTAGATATTTCTTCACACTCCCAAATTAAGTCAATTGAATAAAGACAGATCACACTACAACACAACTACATCTCTTCCGATGCCTTCTTGCAAGGAAATGTATTCTTCATGACAAGTTCTATGTAATTACAAGAGGAGATGAAACCCATCCTTCAGGCAAAATCTGGTTTTCTTATATTTTTGGTTTGGTCACTGGATATCATGTTAATTTTCTATTTTATTTATGGTTAAAATGCTAAACAAGAAGAGTCCTATTTATGTAGACAGAAATTAGTGCCCAAAGTTTAAATATTGATCATTAGTTTATTTTTTAAAAAAGTTGACATCTTCAGTAATTTATGGGTGAAAATCAAGTGGTGGTTCATTCAGATGCAAAGTTTATATGAACACCTTTGGTCTTAGGAGCTGGGAGAGAAATCTCCCAAGAAAAGTCTTGAAAGATTTACAGTACTTCTGACTGGGTCAGCTATAAGAATAGCTTTTCACATGGCATTTTCACTTCTGGTCCCAGCAGAAATAAGTAAGTGTTGAGGTATGTAGCAATGAAAAACAAAAGACAGAAGAGAAGGGAAGTTTTTTATCTCTCCTCATCTGAACTGATTTATTCTGTAATCTCAGTGTGGCTATAGTTAATCAAAGTAGCCCTGTAGATATTTCCACTGCTGCATTACACATACACACCTCCAACAGAAAAAATATCCCCATTTTCCTTAGGTTGACAGCAGAATTATTTTGAGATACTTACACCTTAGTATTTAAAAAGCACTTTGTATATCACATCAGAGGTAAATCAAGTGCACTATTTGATTACTTGCCATGTTGGATGATGTATGTCTAGGTATACAACTGGGAGCCAACATGCAAGAATGTTTTAAACCACAGTAGAACCACCATTTTGAGAAAGTATTAATATTGATGGACTGAAGCTACATATAACATTTGGCAATTAATTGTTGATGATGCTGGTTTAATCACAGAGCTTCTAAGAGAAAGACTAAACTAGTAGACCAATTGATACATGACATTTATGGTTAGCTGGGCCAAAAAATCTGGGAGTATTAACAAACCAGTTCTGTGTATATTGCTATATATTTTATTAAGCCACAGAGGGTACTACTTGAGTTTACTATTGATTAGCTCTTTCTTGCTAAATGAAAAGTTCTTCAACGTCTGATCCTGCTCTCATTGAAGTCAATGCTAAACCTTGTATTGACTTCAGTGAAAGTAGTATTGGCCCCCAAGGCAGTATGTCCACTGACCCTTACTTATGGGTCAGGTGTCTTTCCCTGTAAGAGACAGAGTTGTCAGTTAGTTTGGTGCATCAGTTATGTGCATAATATTCTCATCCAAAATTAGTGTTGCTGCCTACTGTAAACCCATTGTTGTGATTCAGCCCATAGATGGCTGCTCCTCTGATTACTTCATATACCCTGATCGTGCAAATGCCTCAGAAGACCCTGCTCCCATGCAGATCAATATGGATGTCAGAGGGATTCCTGTGGGAGCAGGGGATGCATTTGCAGGACCATGGCCATACTTCTATGGTGCTTTAGGATGAAAGGCACTATATATATATTTACATTACTAATAATAGCTGAGTCTTCTGTGTACGTGCATATTGATGAATGTAATGTGGGAACTACATTGTCAGTGAAGAGGTATGGCAGAGAAAATAAGATTAACACAATAGAAACAACAAAATAAACTTCATCTGTCATAAAACTTTTACAATCCATCCCTCTTGTGTGAGAAAGAGTGTGAGTTGTTATATAATCACATTGCCACCTTGCACCAAAGGGACTCTAGTAAGAAAAGGCAGAATTTTCATCTCAGTGCTGATTTAATCCTAGGTGGTGCTCTTTTCATTCCTCAGGGCAAAAGAGAGTGAGATATTTTCTCTCTCTGTTTCCGGAGGATGGAAATGCAAAGAGTCAGAATATGCTAGGGAGTTTTCAGTAATGCATCTCAAAGATGGGATTTTTATTTGATAAAACAGGAATGACAAACATCTTAGATACATAGCCCTTGATCAAGCAAAACACTAGAGTTAAAAGGCAGCATTAGGCCTGATGGTTACAGCAGAAAACTGGTATTCAAGAGACCAGGCTTCTCTCCTTGACTCTGCCACAAGCTCCCTATGTTGCCTTCAGCAAGCCTCTTAATCGCTCTCCTTCCCACTGCTTCTATCTTTTAAACTAACAATATACTGTCACAGATCCTAGTGAGTTCCCCAACCTGGCCACCCACTAGGACTGCTGTGAGGGGAAGCCTCTGTGCGCTGCATCCCGAGGGTGCTTCTAGCTCTTGGAACCTGAAGAAAGTCCACTGTCCCAGTCTCAGAGTCTCCTGGTACATTTTCAGGGATAAGACCTATCTGGGACCACCTGCCAAGTATTGGAACCTTCTGTCTTGTCACATAGCCCCTCTGGGCACATAGCTCCCTAGTACTTAGACACACACTCCCCTTCCAGAACGCCACCCAAAAGTATGAAGCTTCTCATTTACAGTTTAACTCTTCCAGCAGCACATAGCAGTTGAGAAGCAATCAAAACACACCCACGCTTTGTACAACCTAACATCTTGATGCTCTTTTATCCTTAATCATGTAAAGCACAGGAGAATAAGGATAATAAAAACCAATAAACATCTGAACCACATCCTTCACTTTTGATCTAACCCTTCTCTCAGGAGTCCTTGGGCAGCCACCTGGATGCAGAAAGGAAGACAGGCAGGCAGAGTATCCCTGCCTCATGTAGGCTGGTTTTCCCACACTCTCCTGATTTATTCACACCTTGTCTTTGGTGCCAAAAAGTCTCAAGACCTTCTCATCAACCACCTGGCTACCAAGAGGAGGAAGCTGGAAAGGGGAATACTCTGTGACTGTGGGGCCTATTTCTGATCTTGTCTCAGATCACAACTCTGGGCAGAGTCCCTCTGGGCCATGTCCACTGCCTCCCTTGGGCCCTTCAAGGAGCAGTGGGCACTGCCCAGGTTTCTCTGCTCAGTGTCCCCCTCTGGATCTCTTGCTTTCTTCCTGTGACTCTCACTCTCATTCCTGTTTTCTTTATTTATGGCTAAATATGGGTCTAAATATTTATGGGTCCCCTTAAGTTAGGAGTGATTTAATGATGGACCCACCTATGTCCCAGCATTTCAATAGTACTGGTACATTGTGAGTGGTCTCTTCCTTAGGGAATGGAGAAATGGCCCCTAAGCATACCAGCCTCTGCCCTTAAAACCAACAGTACCATAAGTCAGTGACATCCTTGCCAGCTTCCCCACATGAGCACAAATCTCTGTCAGGCGACATTGCCAAGGTGACTTCACACCCGCTAAACCCGTTCAAGACAAGTCTTTAGTCTAAAATGAATAGATTTCCAATGTAAAAGTAGAGTCAACTACCTTCTATTGTTATTCTTTTGCCACTCTCCTTTGGACTTCTAATCGAACATGGAGGCAAACAGACCACAGAGAAAAGCAAAAGGTGAAATACTGAAAATGGAGTTTGCAGCCTGTCAGAGATGCATAGGGTTCATAATTAATTAATACACAATTAATAATTTGTACAGACATATTCCCAATTCATCTCATATACTTACCTACCTTTGACAGCACTGGAGATCTTTTTGCTGAAATGTTTCATAGGGTGGTTGTGTTTATTTAATAAATACTGCTTATTTATCTTAGAGTTTTTATTCCTCATAATATTCACTTGGTAGTTTAATATAAAATGTATCCTTTTAGAGTGAGTGTTGTCTAGAACAACTGATCATTGAATACATTTGTGGCTTGTGGATCGACCATCCAACTGTTAGACATCAATAAAAATCTAATCCATTGGACCCAGATCTTGGGTAGCAGCCTGAGTAATGACCTGACCAAACCACTGAAAATTTTCTGGAGAAGGGCCTGCTATCGTGAGCCACTTGTGTAGATTCTCATCCCTAAACTCTATTTTTTTCCTTTTCCCCAAGTCTATCTTGTAACAAAAGCACCACTAGAATACTATGTACATCAGTTTCTCCAGTTAGCTTGTCATCCCAGCTGCAGTGACAAGTGGTTGGCAAAAATCTCCAGGTCCCCTTGCTCTTCTCTAGCAAAGGTGTGTCTCTGCTCATGCTTATCCACTGCACCTAAAAACTCTCTTTCCAGGCCAGTGTCTCCCACAGCCAACGCAAGCCAGGTGGCTGTGCTTCCCACTTAAACATGCACACGTCTTCCACTAACTTCCTCCTCTTGATTCTGGACTTTAAACCAAACCAAACAAACAAACAAAAATTAACAATGAAAGGGTTCAGGAGGGGAAGATTAACTTTGGAAATGGCACTACAGTGATGACTAATGAAATCATACCCAAAAAGCAGCATCAGAAATGATCCTGAGAAGGGTTTCTGAAAGTTGATGGGTACCTTAATGTGTGAGTGGAGTACAGATTCTGTAGCAGAGGTAATCACATGATCTCTGTTGCTTGGGCTGTATGTTTATATTTTCTCATGAATTCTCAGGCTTACACACAGATGCTCTGAACTGAGGGTGAAGAGGTTGTGGGGTGTAGAAAGGAGGTACAAACTTTTGAATAAGCTAAGTATTTTTCATTTACACTGTACCTGAGAGTACTGAGTTTCCCACCACATGCTAGCCTTTCTTCATAAAGAATCTTTTTAATCAACTGAAAGAAACTTTACAAAACACAGCAAGCAGTGACCACACTTTTGGTTGTATATTTTTCTTCATCTTCAGGTTTTATGTCATGTAGAGCAGACTTTCAACATGCTTTTTTCATCTCCATTTTCAGTTTTTGTTCAAGTTGCTATAATTTACACAATAAGGAGAATATCTTATTTATTTCACTTACCACCCAGGCAAAGGGAAACTTTGTGATTAGAATGCATCTAACAGTGAGATGCCTTGGGTTTGTTGCCAGAGTTCTTTGACAAAGATGCTCATTTTCCTTACAAGTAAAACTAGGTGGCATATCTAAGAATAAGCACAATGTATGTCCCGGGGGGAAACATGAGTTGCTGTAGAATGTACAAAAGCAATATACCCAAGATTGAGTCCTGCAATCTCTGATTTTTGCTTTCTTAAAATTGATGCATTGTGTTTGGAGACAAAATATTAATTTAGGTAGGGCTGAAAAAGCTGACATTGTGTTAATTAATCCCATCTGCTATTATTATTGTCAGGGCAGCTGCAATCTGTTCACTAGAGATTCAAACTCTGATCAACAAGCCCTTTTAGATTCACTTAAAAATACAATTTTTGGTCCATTACACCCTCAGCCCAACATTCTTGCGTCTGAATTTTACCTTTAAAAATCAGTTTGTTCTCCTTAGTATCATGCTCCAGTTAACAAGATCTTATTCACCCAAGCAGTCCATTCAGGCCCACTGGAGTGTCCAGATGAATAACTGCTCATCAATATGAATAAAGACCACAGTCTGGACTTTAATCACTGTTTAAGTTTTTTTAAGGAAATTTATATCACAGTTCTACATATTCAATTGCTAAACAGTAAAACAAACTGGCTAACAAACCACTAGTGTATGATTCAGTAAAACTACTAAAAATTTCACATTGAAAAAAGGAAGGAGAGAGGCTATCCAGATGGAAGAAGTCGATAAAGAGAATGGGCCAAAGCAATTGCTGGTGTAAATTCTCTAACATTCATCACCAGGGATCAGTTTGTCCTAATTTCTCTTTATAAAGTGCTTTAGTCCAACTGAGTTTTAGTTTGCTTAATTGTGTTGGCATTTAAAGTGCAGATGTACCAAGGAGAGACTGTAGAAATGACATCATGGGACTTCATATTGATCCAGGTCTAATGACTTCCAAATCAAATTTGCTCAGTTTACAAAACAAAAGATAGTTTTATTTTTCTTACTTGCTCATGCTGCAAAGCGTAGCTGGATCCTGCCTGATGATCAGACTATGTCCTTCTATCCCTTACCTCCATATCAGTAAATAAGATTCTGGAATCAGAATTTATGCAACAAATTTTGTAGATTTTTGGGTTTGAACATCATGGGAAAGTCACAATGGTATAAGCTAAGATGTGAATTTGAACCAATGTAGTCATATGTTATAACATCCCATATGGACGCCTTATTATTCTGATGTTGAGTATCTTTTTGGTTTAGTTTAAATCTTGTTCAAAGCAACATAAACTGAATAGAAAACAAAATCATGCTTATGCTGGAATAAGAGTGTCCATACGGGGAGTTATAGATAACTATTTCAGTTTAACTTTACCTATATCTGGTAAAATTTTCCTGGGTAGACAACCCTTATTCTTATTTGGCTTTATTAGGGTATTGAGATTAGTAAACCCCAAACAGAAAGTAGTCTTTTGTCTGCAAGGTAAACAGATGTGAGATGTTCTAAACATTGCCGGAAGAAAAGCAAGACCCCAGGAATGTGATTTCAGTAGGCCACAGTCTTATTAAGTAACACATCTGGGAACTATCGAGCAATAGTTCATCAAAATGGTCTTAGTTTTCAGTTGCTGAAAACTAAACATTTTCAGTTTTAAAGATTTCATTTTTCTGTGGTTTTACACAAAAACCTAAATATTTTTGGTGATTTTTTTCATGAAAACATTATTTTCACTGTACCGCCTTTTTAAAAAAATAAAAACATCTAGCTGAAAATATTTCCACCAGACCTTGCTGTCATCTAAATAGTCTGATCAACTTTGGATCAGACTCTATATAAAGTCAAAGGAAAGGCCCCCAGTGACTGTAATGTGTTTTGGATCAGGCCTTGAGAAAGAAGACATGAGACAGCATTTTTTATTTTTATCCCCAGGAGCTCAGAGAATCTTACCACAAGAGTTTACATCACAAATTAACAGCTTGCTGACACTCTTCCTACCTAACAAAGTTCATCATAGTTCTTGGGGGCATCTGTTATAATCATAATACAGTTATAAACAATTTTGAATATATGATGAAACAGTGTGCAGCCATAATTACAGTCTGTGCATTGCATGCTTCGTCTCTGATTTATTCATTTGTCAATAAACCATTTTCAAGAGGTAATGTTGTAGCTGTTACACTCACGTGAACTGCTTAAATAGCAAGTGTTTAGCAGATATTCCAGAATCATTGTGGAGTATGCATTCTACATAAATTCTTTGCAATTATAATGCTTTAAAAAAATCTGATATAAGCCCTAGGTAACAAATTTGAGTCTTTCAAATGTCACCCATCTGCACTGATGAGGATTTGCTTATTCACTAGCACTACCGTACTGCTTACATCCTCCTCCTGGGGTTAACTGGATCATTACAGAGAAACAGGAAGGGAAAGAAGGCCACTGCCTTAAAATACGTAGTATTTACAGTCTCCAGCTTTTTAAACAAAAATGTTTTTCCCATTCTTTATTGAACTAATCTCACTGTAGAAGACGGGAATTCATTCCTCACCCACCCTTCTTTCTTTTTATTTTTATTTTTTTCAATGTGACATACTTGCAGACAGGATTTTAGCACTCACAGGAAAGGTCTGAATCCAGTAACTCTGATCTTTGGAGGTAGGAAGCAGAATCTTATGGGAGCACATAATGAGTGGCTTTCAGTAGAATGATGAAGCAAGCGTTGTGAGATTTGATTTATTTATTTTTAAATCATGAAGCGATTACAGGAAAGATGTTCAGAATGCTTTTATTCTGACTATAATAACGGCAGGGAGGCTGAACTTCACTCTTAATTGAAGCTTTCCTTTCTTCAGGATTTCAAAGAGAGATGTGAATAAATGACAGTCCAGCTGTCAAACACCACAGATCACCTTCATTTTGTTGCAGTCCGATCATCGAAAAATACTAACTTTTTATTAAAAAAACAATCCCCTGAAAGTACTAGATGGTTGTTAATAGATATTTTCCCCCTTAAAATCTGATTGGTTTGCTCTTGGTTAAGAACAGTTTCATCATGAGTCACCAATAAAATGAAGGGCTGAGTAATTCACAAAAATGGAAATATATAACAGCGTATGAAGAGTTAGAATTAGAATCCAGATCCAATCACATTATGAACCCAAACACATTTTATTAAGTTATATCTATGAATCCAGCAAGAGGATCTTGGAAACATCCCATCACATTTTATGATGTATGTAAGAGAGAAAGGGAAGAGTGTTTTTTTTCCTTCAGAAATCATAAGGGTCATTTGATCAGCTGCTCCTTACAGAACAGAGTGTGCTTATGTCTATGTGATCAATATATATATTGCTCCTATAGTTGAGGTGTAAATTGAATTATATGGTGGCTGAACACTTTGGAAGTTGCCTGGTATGTGATTTTTTAAGGTTAACATTGACAGCATGTTTGTAATGCAGTATACAATGTATAATACAGGTTGTTCTAATATTTACAAAACAGTTCATGAAAATATGAAGTTAGTGAATTTAAATTGTTTTTAAAGAATTTTGTCTTCCCATCAAGAAGCTCAGATCATGATCATGTGTAGAGAAGGAAGAACTGGAGCAGATGAAATAGGAACTGTGTGTGTTATCTCTGCAACCTTCCATCTCAGAATCTTTATCCAAAAATTAAGTTAACTTAGAAAAATTTAGATAACTTTCGAAGTAGGATTTGGTTTGAGGACTGGATCTGAACACCACCAATCTCTGAAGGTGTTCTGAATCTAAACTTAGATTTGAATCTACATTTTGCAAATGGCTCCTGGGTATACAGTGAGCTGAATCAAAACTTTAGATCTCAGCACATTCTTATTTTGTAGTGTTCAAACTATGGACCTGATCTAAGCCCTTTTCTTGTCAACTGTTTATATACTTATAATTGCATTTTTTTTGTGCCCCTCTGCTTTTCTGGATTCCAGCCAAGAGCAGGGGTGAACATGCCAAAATACAGTAGGAGATGTGTTTCTGACCCAATGAGAGGCAGGAATTGCTGGGGTACATGCGAGAGGCTAAAAGTCCTATACACTCTTAGTCATGCAATTTGTTCTGAAATGCACAATAATCCCATTGACACCAGTGGAAGATAAGGACATTCACTTTGCAAGAAGTATTTGGCATTCTCGCAGGATCCAGCCTCATATTAACTAGGCCAGAGATCGGCAACCTTTGGCATGTGGCCCGCTGGGGTAAGCCCCATGGCAGACTGGTTTGTTTACCTGCCACTTCCTCAGGTTTGGCCGACTGCAGCTCCCACTGGCAGTGGTTTGCTGTTCCTGGCCAATGGGGGCTCTGAGAAGTAGCGGCCAGCACATCCCTCAGCCCATGCTGCTTCCCACAGCCCCCATTGGCCTGGAGCAGCAAATCACAGCTAGTGGGAGCTGCGATTGGCCGAACCTGTGGGCGCAGCAGGTAAACAAACTGGCCCGGCCAACCAGGAGGCTTACCCTGGAAGGCCATGGGCCAAAGGCTGCCAATCCCTGAACTAGAGTGTCCCTGTTGGCATACCCATTATGATCCAAGAACCCAACCTTACAAACCCTTACTCATGTAAATAGAAGTAGTCACATAAACATGAATTTATTATTAGGCTCCAAATTTTGCAGACCCCAGAGGTTTGATTTCTATGAATAAATATCCAAATATCTGGATATATTGGAATGAATCCCAATCACCAAACCTTCGGAGGCTCCTTTGTCACTAATAATTAGGTGGAATGATACTTGAAGACTGAATCTCTATGCTTCTGCAGTCAATGGATTTTAGCACAAGAATTGTATTCAGAAAGTTCAGTTCTGAAAACTATTATTCACTTTGACTTCACTTTTTATGTTGGATTCCCCAGTCCCTGTTTCAGACTACACAGTGGTGATAGCTGTTGCTAGTGTCTTGGGCACATTAAATCATTTCTATGTGTTGCTGAGTATGTATTAAACAATACCAGTTCTCATTATGGAAGTGTTAGAAATTCATGTCCATAGAGAGCTAGATAGATCAAAATATTGACTCTTTCTTCACTTTCCCAGTCTGTCCAAACATCAATAACAGTAGCCGGGGGCAGATGGGGGTGGGAGGGGGAATAATACATGGTGGAGGGAGGGGATAGTAGCAGTGGACTAATGTACCTTCCTTCTATCACAATTCCAGAGTTTGCTTTAATTTATATTGATTTTATCCAGGTGTTGTACATACCTTAGCTAACACAGAAGTCACAAGGGCACATCTTATGCATTAACAATATGTAAAGAAAAAAAATCAAATGCTGTTAATGTAGGAAGTCTTAGAAAATCTAGAAGTATGATATTTTGTTTTCAAAATCTGATCAGAGCCTTGGAGTACTATCTGATAGCCTTTCAACCCACATCATGCTTGTCAATGCCCTACATCAAATACTGACCTGTAGTTTAGCTAAAACTAGAGACAAATCAGTACTGACATTCCTGACCCATACAGTCAATGCCCTTTTAGATACTTCCAGAATACCTTTGTGTAATCTGGTAACCTAACCTTATCTGATACCTGTCCTGAAGAAATTTGAGTCTACTGTTTATAAGGCATGTTAAATGGTTGCATTCCCGCTATAGCCACAGGCACAGAGTTTGACCATACAACAGCCCTATTATTAATTTGCCAGGTCCCTAAGGACTGTATATACAGGATTAGACCTGGCTGAAATGCATTGGTTGAAACTTTTCACCAAAATATACAGAGTTGAAGCAACAGAATTATTTCATGAATTCATGTTGACATCTCTAAATTATTTAAGCTAGAAAAAAAATAAAAACTGAAAATGTCTGAATGTTTTGTTTCAAAATTCTCAAAATGAAACTGATTTTTTTCCCATTTTTTGAACTTTCAGTTCAAAATGTCCATCATTTTTTTTAAATGTTCAAAAGCACGTTTTTGTTTGCCAACATTTGTTTTCAATTTTTCTATATGGCCAGCAAACCAAAAAAAACCCACAACTGTTTGGAGAGCTCTATACAGAACAGTATGAATGATGCTCCCTGAGGGATCATCTATGACATTCAATAAAGACAAATACAAAGTACTTCACTTAGGAAGGAAAAATCAAAATGCACAATTGCCCCATGGGGAATAACTGGCTAGATGGTAATACTGCTGTAAAGGATCTGGGGGTTATAGTGGATCAAATATTGAATATGCATCAACAGTGTGATGCTGTTGCAGAAAAAAAGACATATCACTGTGGAATGTATTAACAGGAGTTTTGTATGTAAGACCTGGTGAGTAATTGTCCTATTGTACTCAGTGTCAACGACATCTCAGTTGGAGTACTGTGTCCAATTCTGTGCACCACCTTTTAAGAAAGACATGGAGAAATTGAAGAGAGTCCAGAGGAGAGCAACAAAAATGGTAGAGGTTTACCAAACCTGATCTCTGAGGAAAGGTTAAAAAACTGGGCATGTTTAGTCTTGAGAAAACAAAGATTGAAGGGGTACTCAAAAGAATTCATATCTGTAAAGGGCTGTTTTAAAGAGGACAGTAACAGATTGTTCTGCAGATCCACTGAAGATAGGTCAAGTAGTAATGGTTTTAATCTGCAGCAAGGGAGATTTCAGTTAGATATTAGCAAAAGTTTTCTAACTACAGCGGTAGTGAAGCCATGGAACAAGCTTCCAAGGAAGGTTGTGGAATTTCCATCACTGAAGGTTTTTAAAAACAGATTTGACATACACCTGTCAGGGATGGCCTTGGTTTGCTTGGTCTTGCCTCAGAGCAGGGGGCTG
Organism: Dermatemys mawii; assembly: GCA_007922305.1. Taxonomy (NCBI): domain Eukaryota; kingdom Metazoa; phylum Chordata; order Testudines; family Dermatemydidae; genus Dermatemys; species Dermatemys mawii. Next base: position 8,752,894 of record ML677355.1, on the reverse strand, counting down.
GGCTTGATGATGCCTTGAAGTCTCTTCCATCTCTACATTTCTATGATTCTATACTGCAAAATTATATCATGTTTGAATGTGGTTAGGAAGAATCAACCAAGCTGACAAAATGTTAACTATGGCTTTACACCAGGATATATGTTCACTATGGTGTGTGCTAATCGTGGTTTAAAACTTCAGATTTTAACCATGATTTGTCCTTATCTATCTTGGCAGTAAAATTGTGGTCAGTCTTGTATTAGTTCACTTGATTCTTCACAACTACATGGAAGCATGGTAACTTTTTGCAGTAAAGACAAATACTGATGGGAGCAAACTTTTATCATGAGTCCTAAAATTCAGGAAATGCCACTTGCTTCTTTGCTATGAAGATATAGCACCCACACATACACTTCTCCTTTCAAATTAGAATACCTATCGCTTGTGGGTAAGCTCCTTAGGCAAAAATTATGCCACTTCCAGCAGTCAGTAAGTAGGTTGATCTCTAATCAAGTCAGGTGCTTGATTATCTTTGTAGTCTGCACCTCTGTATTAAAAGTAATGGTGCTGGGCAGCCACCCATGTTTTAGGATTCTAAGGATTACATATTGTTTTGTTTTCAGAAAATATATAGTTTCAGCTGGGATTTTAATCGTTTATACTTCTGACTTTCATACCCTCACCTCAGGGCATCAGCTGTTATCAGGAGCCCAGAGCAGAAGAGATCTTTCCAAGGTCATTACAGACTGTGAGTGAAATAATTTGATGTAGTCTTATCAGGAGTTGATTTTGCCACTGCTACTGCTCCTGTTGTACCTTTTCTCTGGATAGAGGCATAGGTGCTGGAACAGGGGGCACTGCCGCATCCCCTGGCTTGAAGTGGTTTCCATCACTTACCGGGTTTACAGTTTGGTTCAGTGACTCTCAGCACTCTCACTATACCAATTGTTCCAGTACTCATGGATTGAGGGCTTTGGCCCCCAGGCCTGTCACTGCAGCTCAATGCAGAACACTCATTTTAACAAAAAAGAAAAAAGAAAAAAAATTTTAGTAAGGGATGTCTTAATTACAGGTTGTAGTAAACATTTACAAAGTGCTTACAACTGTTTTATTGCATTAGACATTAAGCTCCACTGGAGACTTTTCTATATGGCTAGTGATTGACGTGACAGATTACAGCAACTCAGGATTTATTGTCTTTAGGGTAAATAACATGTTATAAATAAACAGCCAACAAGATTCCTTTCAGTTCTTGTGAGGAATAGGTAGCTCTCTTTCTTTTCCTTCCTAGGTCTATAATCCTGTACTGAGGTTATCTGAATTTAATAGCCTGAGAATTAAAATTAATGAGCAATGATGAACATTGCAAATAAATCCTGAATGTCTGCTTTGAAACTGCTACAGAGGGCCTGAATCTGACCTCCCTCCCCAGTGCCACAAGCAACTGCAAGTTCCTTGAAAATGAGGCTTCTTAAGACTAAAGAAAAAGACACGTATGCTCTAGCCTGCTACCACTTTGTTAACTATTATATTGAAGTTGGGCATTAAGCTAGTCTACCATTCTTACTAAAACAAGAGTGACAGAATGTAACAAAGTGCTGACTCACCACCATGGTACCTCTTTCTTGTTGTTCTGGGAATTAGCTCTGTCCTAGCAGTGGATTGCCCTTTGAGGGGAGTATCCTGGACATTGCCTGCTCGGCTGTGCTGTCTGGGACCCGTGTTTCCCCCTGGCTTGCAGCATCCATTTCTGGACACAGACCTCTGGCTGTGCTTCTGTTCTATTCCCACTCCCCTTCTGGGGGTATCAGCAGTCCTCAGTCTGTGCCTGTCTTCGTGGCCACCTGGCACCCCAAAGTCTAGTACCTTGCCCCAGGGACAAGGCAAAGTCCATAGGCCATGCTCCCCCGTGGTAAAGTGCAGTGTAAGGATACCGGACCAAGGGCCTCTGGCAGCAGCCATGTCCTTCCCTCCTTCTCTCCCCTCTACTGCTCATGCTCCCTGGGCCTCTTCCCCTTAGCCCCTGCACCTTCTCAGCCCTGTCTTTTAGGGGCCTCAGCCTGGCAGGTATGAGTCTGGAGCTTTCCCTCTGCTCCCCTGATTCTGCCCAGCACTGCTCTATGTAAGGTGCTATCTCTAGAAGGACCCAGTCCTCCTCCCTTGCTTGTCAGGAAAAGAGTCCTGTCTCTGCTGCTTTGCAGCCTTTACATAGGGCCAAGCCTGGCCCTGGCTGGCTGCTTCTAAGCCTTCTCTGATTGGCTGGGTTCTGCGCAGCTACTACAAGGGCTGCTATTAACCCTTTGTCTGCCAAAGTGGGGCAACTGACACACTACACAGAGTGAGGGATTTCTTATATAATTTTGGAGCTGTTGCTGCTTTGCCTTGCAGAAGGCAGGCTAGCAGTGGGAGAGAACAGCAGGGTTTCTGGGGTACATGGGGATATGTGGAATGACTTTGGCTTTGCCTCAAGAGCATATGGAAAGATCAGCTCTTTGTTCTTTGAAACTAGGGTTTGAGTAATATTTGCATAGTTACATCTAGAATATATAGTTCTGTGGTTCAACAGGATTAATTTACACATTGTTGGGTTTGCTGCTCAGTCAGATTTGTTCACTAGGGCATATGATAGAGTTTTTCTGGGGAGGAGGATGGATGAGGAAATGGCCATCTTGAGGGAGGGAGGAGGGGCTTGGTTCAAAGCTTGGAACCCTGCCTAACAATGGAAAAAAGATTGCTCCTGCTTTAGAAAGGCTTTGGATGGAAGCTCAGATTCCAGGACCTTATCTAGTGGTTAACCCAGCAGGACAGAGACCTTCCCCCTAAGGGAGGCCCCCAGGCAGTGTATGTAAGAGGGGAAGTACAGTAACTCCTTTCTTAAAGTCGTCCCGGTTAATGTTATTTTGTTGTTATGTTGCTGATCAATTAGGGAACATGCTCATTTATAGTTGTGCAATATAAAATCTTTTGGCAACCGCCTGCTTTGTCCACTGCTTGCAGGAAGAGCAGCCCAGTGGAGCTAGTTGGTGGGGGCTTGGAAACAGAGTGGACAAACAGCTCCCCCTGTCAGCTCCCTGCTCCCCTAAATTCTCTATGCAGCAGATGCCCAGCAGGCTATCAATTGCCAGCAATTCAGATGTCCCTCTCCCCACTGCCATGTGCTGCTCCTGTCCTCTGCCTTGGAGTTGCTCCCCAAGACTCCTGCTTACTGTGTGTGGAGAGAGGGGAAGAGGGGTATTAATGTCAGGGTGTCCCCCTCCCCCCGATCCTGCACTCCACTTACCCCATCTTCCATAGAGCAGGGGACACACACAAGAGGGCTCAGGATGGAGGGAGCTTTCTGGCAGCAGCTGCGGTCTCAGCAGTCAGCCTACTTAAAGGGGAAATGTGCATCTCTCTGTCACACATACACACACACGGTGTGTGTCTCTGTCTCTGTCTGCCATGCTGTGTCCGCTCCCTCCATTCCTGCTGCCTTGTAGAGTGTGAGAGTTAATCCTTGAGGGCTCAGCCAATTGCCAGTTCATCATTTAGCAGTAAAGCATTCCCTGGGAAATATCCCACCCGCTGACTTCACCATCTCAACCAACCTTCACAATCATCATCACTGTGCACCAGTATTAAACTGTTTGTTTAAAACTTATAGTGTGTGTATGAAAAAAATTTCCCTGGAACCTAACCCCCTCATTTACATTAATTTTATGGGGAAATTGGATTTGTTTAACATCATTTAGCTTAAAGTAGCATTTTTCAGGAACATAACAGGAGTTACTGTATAGCTGTTTAAAGAGATGCTGCTGCAGCTTAAACTGGGAGAGTAAAGCCAGGGCTTGCTAGGCAGAGACTGAGCCATGTAAAGTACAGAGTTTGAACTGCATGAGCAATCCATGTTTAACTTGACTGACCGTACTATACACACTGAAATAATCAGTTTAAAATGTAAAAAGCAAGGAAACATGGGAGTGAAAATGCCACTGATCTGAAGCTTGATCAGGACCAGTGCCCAGCAGCTACTACAGCTGTTCCCCAGAGCTTGGCTTTATGCTCCAAGTTCAATTTGCAGCAACTTCTCAAACGTGGTAGTCAGAGCACCATATTGAAAGCTGGGAGCAGTTGTTTCCAGCCCTGGAAAGTAATCCTTTTGTTCTAATTACCTGTTGCTCCTTTTTCATATACATTCTGCATTAATTTTGTGACTAGCTTATCTAGGACTGTTAAAATCAGAAACCCAAGCTTAATACTTTTTGGATCTTGGGGCTAAGAGTCACAAGACAAATCTTCCTTGGGATCATATCTTAAGGGATCTATTACTCCAGATTCTCCAACAGAAAGACAAATATGTGAAGCTGGTACCAATCCTGATATTTTTGTTGCCTAAAAATTTCCAATATATAAAAAAGTGAGAAACTCTAACCCTGCATTGTCTGCAGCAGGCTTTTGAACTTCACCCCTAGAACTAGAGAAGTGCCTTTTCTTGGTCCCATAAAATTCCATGCAGGTTTAGCTGAGACATAAACATTTGAAAATTACTTTTTCTGATCAATTGTTTGAAGCGTAGAAAAATGATAGCTGAACATGAACATTGTAATCTAAGATCAGCCTCATGGCAGTCTCAAAGCAAGTATAGAAACCTTGAACAGATATCCCTTCCGGGAGGAAAGGAGAACAAAGTGGGCTGGGCTTCCCCTATAGTACCTATAGTATCAAGAACAAGGTGGGCTGGGCTTCCCCTATAGTACCTCACAAACAAAGTGTTAGCTGATGCAGATTTTTAAAGGGCAGAGACAGCAAGAAGAGCGCTGAGACTCCAGACAAATAAACAATTTTATTAATTTTTCCATCTTCTAAGATCATCATGGGTATATTGACCCAACTAACTAGTTTAAAATCCCATGTAATTACAGCATTGTCTCTGCTGGGTTTGCTTTCAAATTAATTGCAGTCAATGTTGTGGCAAATTAATTGCGGGAAATCACTACAGATTAAGTGCAAGGTGCTAATACTTTAAAACAATCCCTTCCTGCTGCGCTAGCCAGAACTTGCTTGTCCGCCAGACCCATCTGAAAATGCTGAAGGGTTAATAACAGCCTCTGAAGGGGTAAGAGGACTTTCATTGAGCCACTACTTGACCAGGCAAATTATATCCCTATTCAGCATGTGTCATTTGCACAACTTTTCAGTGATTTCTTTCCCAAGGTAATAGGCCTAGCAGCTAGCTGCTGCACTGCAGTTGCTGTGCTTCGGCAGCTGTCATTTTGACATATTTTATGCTTTCTTTAAAGAGAGAGGTTGATTGAATGTGAGAAAAGTGGAACTTTGACAGGCTGTCAAAATCTCTTGCAGTGCAAACCTACCTGCCAGCTAACTTGTTTCAGGTTTATTTCAAAGAAGGTTTCCGGCACATGAACTTCCATTACTAATCCTAGAAGTTCTTAAATCAGTAGCTCCCATTTTGTCAAAGTCTAAATTAAATAATTTTCACCTCAAATTGGGTTAGGTTCCAGGAAATCCAGATACATCTGAGAGAGCAAAAGCATGTGCCCCTCTTTTATTCCTCACTGCCCCCAGGTCTCTGAACGGGCTGAATTGATGAAAGGATAACTGGTCTTCTTGACTACCTCCTTATTTTATTTCAGTCAGTTTTCCCCATTCATAAACAGCCTTTTGAATTGTTTTTTTTAAAAAAAAAAAGTTCATGAATTGGTCAGGAACAGGTAAAAATGTATAGAAATGAGCTGATTTCAAAGATAGAGGCCTATGACCATCTTCTGACTTCATCCTCCAGACACTCTTAATATAATTCTTTCAAAAATTGTTTAAGTTCTTCCATTTGTCAACTTGTTACTGTTGTGCCTGCACTGGCCTGATTGGTTTCTTTGCTCCACAAAGCACCATTGCATTATGTTTCCTTGTGTATTGTTTTCACTTTCAGAGGTGGCACGCATGGACGGTGCTTTTACTATCGTCTGCAATATTTATTCAGAAACATTTTCAAAACTGCCTTCAGAATTGTGTCCATAAAATTTGTGTGGACTCTTACTTGCATACATAAAATTCTGCATTTGTAGAATTTGCATAATCCATAGTATGTATATCAATATATTATAAAAACTACCATAAGCAAGGTAGTTGGAAATATTGCAAAGCTCACTGTATAATGCCTCTTTTGGACAGGCATTGAGCTGGGTCCATATTTCTGAATATTCTGTTGCTCAGTCTTTGCCAGCCTGAGCACATGTGATTAGTGTGGAGTTGTACAGAATAGTGAGCCAAGCAGATTTATTGACCAATTCCTAAATAAGTAACAGGCCATGTTCACCATTGGTCGTAAGATGCTAGAAGCAGAACCACTTCTAACTTTTTTGCCGCTCCAAGCAAAAAAACCAAAACCCCGAGTGCCGCCCTGCTGGAGGAACAAAAAAAAGCCAACCTTGCCCCACCGCCCCAAGATTGCCGTCTCTTAGAAGGCACTGCCACAAGCACGTGCCGGCCCTGGGTAGAAGTTATGAAATAAGTATAACTTACACTGACTTGGATGTACAAAATGAGTGACAGGCCCAGGAAGCAGAAGGGGCTAACTAGAAGCAAAAAACAGAATGATATATATTAAAGCAATCCTCTGTCTCCACATGAGTTACAATTGAACCATTCCCAAAGTTCCTGCGATCAAATTTACTTAATCAGGATTAATCCCATTTACTACAATGCATGTTGCACCTACTTTTATAGAGTTTGAAACTTGTGCCCAGAAAACACCTCTAACAGGTGTAAGTTACTCATTTTGCACGTGCAGTTGAGGCAATCTGTATTATTTTAACTCAGTTATACCAAAGTCTGTTGAATTACCCAGGTGTAAATGCAGAGAAATTCCTTTGAGAGCAGAATTTAACTCTTAGTGTAACTCTCACATCACTGCTGGATTTGTCCTTAAGCTTTTCTTCAGGAAACATTACGATAATCTACTGGGACATAGGAAAGGCACAAACCAGCTTTGCTTGGTCCAGTCCATCTGTTCTGATAGAATATGTCTACATGCTGCTGGATGCATGCCTCCCAGCCGAGGTAGACAGTCATGGGCTGGCTATGCTCAAGCACCATGTTAAAAATAGCAGTGTGGATGTTGTGACACAGGTGATGGCATGGGGTAGCCCCCTGAATACAAGCCTGTGCAACCCCTTGGGTCCATAGTTGGGTGGCTAGCCTGTGTGTCACCACCCACGCTGCAAAGTCCATGCTGCTGTTTATTGGAATGCTGACTAGACAAAGAGAGAGCGTCTGTGCCTGCTGGGCTGAGGGGCACACTCACAACTGCAGTGTAGACATACTCTAATTATCTTGCATACTAGTGTTTTATCTACCTGGTAGGAGCACAAGATACTGGCTAAATATATGAAGATAAAAAGACCTTTTACAGAACCTTATAGAAGCCAATACTTTAGTGGGGGAGTGTTAATGCATATGTAAACGTGCATAACAACTCACCAATAAAATATTCCAGAAAAAAATGTATTGCTAATTACTATGCACAGCTTAAAGGGACATAAATACATAAGGAAAAACTGTAGCTGGCTCAGTGACCTACTGATAGTGCTCTGAACTGTTTCTAGGGAAACATGCCCTTTCATTCCCTGTTCTTACCTCTCTGGCCAGCAATGCCTGTCTGTACTGAGTGCAGATGCAAACTCATCTCTTAGGAACAGGAAGTGCGTTGGCAGGGAGCCCACTCTATCTGATCGAAAAGCAGCTTTGCTGAGTTCAGAAGGAGATGCCATCCAATCCTAGGTTAGAAGGGTGGCAAATCATAGGAACATCTGAGATAGGAAAGATACAAACCTACTAATCCTTGTTACCTGTTGCCATGGGAAACTTATGTATAGAGTATGTTAATTTGATCCTACTGAAAGCCTCCATTCAGTGATTCAGAGGAATGTGAGATACCCATTGGGTCTCTCCTGGGTGAAATTTTCTTCCTTGACTGAAAATTGACAATCAGTTTTATGCGGTGTCCAGTAGCAAGGATCCCTATGATAAAGCATCTAGTTCCACTTACACTCAAAGGCCTTCTCTACACCACACTTTTCTGTCTAGAACGTCTTCCTGTTGTTACCATCAGTGTAGTTCCATCTGTAGCTGTCAGAGCACTAATATAAACAAGGCAGCCACTGACGTTTTAAATACTGTTACCCAGACCTACACAAAGCAGAGATTAATTGACACCGTGGTTACCATGGATGGTCACCTGGACACCTGTCAGTACTAATGCTACCACTATTATTATCACAGGTAGTAGCATTAGTCAGAAGTTTTAAGTGGAACAAGGCTAATGTGGAATGTGGTTAGTCTGGTTATTGTGTGAAGCTTTAATGTCAGTGTGTGCATAGCAGTGGTAAAGGATCAGCAGTGTTCAGAAAGGAATATGAACAAAACTGGAAGCAAAAATGAACACTTGGGGCTTGGTTTTAGGCAGTGTTGAGCATATTAACTTCATCAGCAGCTGTGGGAGCTCAGCTCTTCTGAAAAATCTAGCTATAGAGACCACAGACTCAGAACCTAATGCATCTCCTCCAAGGGTGAAATTTGACTCTGAGTGGATTTTGAGATTAAACCATAGATCTTAAAGAAAACTCAAACCTCATTTCCGCATCCTAACAGTGATGGATATGTTAATATTACTCAGAGTAAGCATCTTTTGTTATGGGTGTGTACAGTGACTGGTACCATGGAGACCTCATCTCTGGCTAGGGTTGTTAAGAGCTGCCACAACACAAATATTAAATTAGAATATTAATATTTAATTTAGTTGCATTGAAAAAAGTCTCCCTTTTTGGAGATATTTGTATACTGTAATGACATGCAAGAAGCAGTTTCTAGCCGTGAGTACATATAGCGCTTGCTGTTTCCTTTCTTAATCCTACTTATATTTAACCCCTATATTATCAATTTTATTTAATAAAATTAAGAGCTGACAAGTAAAGAATAGAGATACATTAAGAGACACTATGCAGACTCTGCAAGCTTAGCACAAGGCTCTATCTGTATGCAGACAGAATCCCATGCACATACGAACAGGAGTTGGCATAGAATATTAAGGACAATACTGGGAATGTGAGAAACTGTACTGAGTTTGTTTGAATGCTAATAAATCATTGGATCACTGTGTTTTCTCTCCACTGGGGCTTGCTGCATAAGAAATCCACAATGCAACACAAAGAAGGGTCCCGTGTGCATCTCATGCTGGCTTAAACCAATGCAATCCAGGCAAAGAGGTGAAGGGTTACCTTCCACTCTAATATTTTGTAGGTGAGGTGTACTAATAATTGTTTAAAGTATATATTTGTAATGGAGCCTTTGTTGCATTGCTGTGAACATCCTTCCTAAAACCTTTCTGGTTTTAGACTTAAACTGGTCTTTTTTCTAAATAGCTCTCCCCACTACCTGACATATGTGCTGTGTTCACCTCTCCTATCGTGCATTTTTCTAAGACTGTCCACCTCTCTGAATCTAATATATTCAGAGCACGATTCATACTGAAAAACAGGTTCTGCAGCCCACCTATGCAGAGTGGAACCACATGAGAGAGAGCTCATTTCCTTCACACCACTAGGCACAACTGAAGGCCTCACCACTGTATCCCCAATATCATATGAAAAACAAAAGAAAAGCAATGGAGGCAGAAATATGTTTCCAGGTGGAACTAGAACAGCCCAAGAATAAGAGAACATTTCCCACCCTTTCCCAATTTTTAATATTCCACTTACCAAAATGAACCAGAAAATTCAACAAGCACATTTGCTTCTCCTTCAGCTCCATGGCTCTGGTATTTCTCAAATAGGCTTTCATTAAGATGAAACCAAGAGTAGTAGCCATCCTACCTGTGAAACAAAAAGTGCTACTGATCCATGTCTGCTCACAGCACCACAGCAATGAAAACAAACAAAAAACCCAAAACACGCCTTTGTCTTAGAAAAGATGGCTATAATTTTACAGGCACACCATTCTTCTTTCCATGCCCCGGGCCAGGCTTTCAAAGGTAGGACCATTATTTCTCAATGGAGCAGGAAAAGAGCTGCAGAACATATAAAATAAGTTGAAAGGGCTGTGAAAGACCTTAGGAAGTTAACACAGAGAGCCTGGAGCAGGCTTCCTATCAGTTATTGATTCTATATCATTTGTAGTCTGTTGGGATCCATGGAGAATTACATTAGGATTTTTGAAAAGTGAAAGCACTGTTGCCTGTGTTCTGACATCACAAGGAGCTGAAAGGTTCCTGTTAAGAACTCTGTGGAACTGGAGTTAAAACTTCAGTTCAATCTAGCTCGATTTAGTCCTTCATGCTAATGGGAGTGTTCCATCAGAATAATGAAAACTGAGAGAATTAGAGCAATGCAGTTCTTTCTATTTTGCAATTAAGGAGGGAAAAAAACTAAAAGAGGGAAGTGCATGAAAACTTGTGAGGTTGGCAACAAGGCAAAAATGTATAAGTATGATTTATACAGACTTATATGCATCTGCTTGACAGAATCTGCATGTTTGAAAAGAGAGACTCATTTAAGATTATAGGAGAAATACCTTTTTATACCATTTCTGATAGAATCATCATCAGAACATTTTTTTCCATCACATACACATCCGTGTATTTCATTTGCTCACCCAGAAAGAGGAATGTGATGAATTTTAAGGTCCCATCTATCTTTAGGATTTTCCAGTGTATTGTGGAGCAAAGTGAAAAAAGGTAACCCAACAGAGAAGGAAGGTGGAAGGAGGAAGAGTTATACTATCAACTTATTCTCTTGCTCGCAGTTAATTTTCACATTCTGTGCAGTGCTCCCATATTGTATTCCTTAGGGGCCTGAAAGATCAAGTGCCTGGTGTTTCTACTTTCTCCATGCGTACTTTACAATGCTGTAATCCTAATTAAGTGTTTTTTTGTGAAATTTCAAATAATTGTCAATTTTGTTAATTAACTCTGCTATTATAGTTTTTACATCTTTCTCTCACTCTTTCCTGCTCGTGTGTGTGTTTGAAAGAAAGAGGGAGAAAGAGATACACATAGCTTAAAAGTAAACATTGTTTAAAATTATTGTTTTATTCAAAGGTACTTTTCTGCATTTCATAACTGCAGATGATGTTTTCAATGAAAGCATTCAGACCTTGATTTTTTTTTCCTTTCCCTTATTTCTTTCTTTATTATTTTAGTTGCATAACTGTTACAGGAATCCTTAAAATGCTGATTAAAAATAAGGGTTCTGATTAGTCTGCTGATGTCAAAATTACCTTGATACACTTGTCTCCTTCAGTCAGTACAGTGCTTCTGACTGTACTGTTTGCTATTGAAATCTTTGCAAATATTTTACGGTGAATCTTGTTTAGACATAGAGGAATCAATTACTTCTATGTCAGTGTCACCTATAACAACAAAAATTGGTATATTGGTCTCCTGAGTGTTATGCCCTCAGCCCATCCAGGTACAGATGATTTATTGCGGTCCCATTGTATACAAAAAGGATATGATACACAAGATGCATACTAAGGCCTGATAAGAGTTGCTCAGCTGTAGGTGTTAAGCTCCTCTTATCTGCATCTGGGTACAGTCTCTTTGAAGTAAACTCACAGATTTCACTTCATGCCTTAGGAAAGCAGAATACTTAAAAAAGATGCTGTAGAGAAGTTCCCTTAAAAAGCCACATGATGATCAGGCTGAAATTAGTTGGCCTTCAAGTATTTTTTTTTTCTGCATTGACACATGACTATCTTTTCAGTCCATTGCAAATGCGTTCTCTATTACCTATTGATAAGCAAAATTAAAAACTCAGACAAGCAAATATTCTTTTCTGATTTTTCCATCTGTTTTCTTTATAGTCTTCAGCACCCTGTAGTTTTCCCTTCAGCTCTGCAGAATAGTTTTTATCATAGCTGATAAGGATGTAAAATTCACCTGACACACATTGCCTTCCCCATGGTAGTTAACTGACAATTGAATAGTCTCTGTAGGTGTTATAAATAAGGAACTTTTGAAGAAGAAAATATATTCACCAGTAGAAAGGAGAAACAGTTGGGTCACAATATGAGGCGAAGAACAACTGACAGTCAGACACACAGACAGCTTTGTAGATCCTGTCATCCAGTTCTCATTGAGAGAAATGAATTATTCGCAGGCAGCTGTATTATTCCAGAGGTAGACCGTGAGCGAGATGCTTAGCTAATGAAAATCAGTAATGCTGCATCTGTGCCAGTGGAGCTACACCAGCTGATGATTTGGCCCCATTAAATTTACCCATAGATCCTGTTAGGCTCCAAGTTACTGAGGCTGCAGACAGTGCCATGTCAAAAAAAACAGTGTCACTTCCTATCCCCTCTTCCACAGTCACGGAGGACCCTAGAGACTGTGGAAATGGTGTCAGAGATCTTAATGGGACTTGGATCAGGTACATGTCATGAATGGTTGGTGGGACTAAGGGAAGGGCTTCACAGTTTGGGGCACCTCCGTGTCAAGGTTTGGAGGATGGGCTGAGCAGGGAGTGTGAAGTTGTATCTGTAGCTGTGCTGTGTATCTACTATAGTGCAGCTCTCCAAAGTCACTATTGCAAATGCTGCAATACTGACAAGTATTGCAAGACAATACTGCAAATACTGCAATACACATGGGTGTGTCTGCAGGACACAATACTGCAAATGTGGGTGAAGGCTTAGGAGATGTATTTACTTCTTCCCCCATCTCTATGGCCAGAGGACCCACCCCCGTGTCACTGATTATATTGGGTAGTTGTCTGTCTTTCTCCTTAGAGGATGCTGATGTCTGTTTCCAACACAGGACATAGCAAATACATCAAGTAATAGGATACATTTTGTTAATATAATAATTTTGATCTGTGCATATTTCTTGCATGGTGAATTTTTGGTATTAAAAATACCTCCTCTAAATGAAAGGCATACATTGTTAAAAGAATATGCATGTAATATATAACACCTGAGCAATGGAGAGCTGCCATACACAGGGACAAAGACTGAAAAACTCTATTACTTGATTTCAGTGGTTTTTTGATAATATTGTGTGGTCTCTAATTTAGAAGAGTTATCACTACAAGTTTAAAATAGCTATTGTTGTAGTGGGCAAAATTCCAAGAAGTTTGGTTCAGATTACCTCAAGTGTCATTACAAGCCACAAGCAATTGGACATTTTTGTTATAGGTTATTAGGGCTATTGATCTGGAGTAAATGGAAAAGAAGGACTAGAAAAATAAGGTGCTGACATACAAAGCGTTATAGCTCTTGAGTGCCCTGATCTAAGGGCACATTTTATATATAGCTACATGATTTGATTTAAGGTAGCTGGACAAGAAAAACATCTTAAAATAGCCATGGCACTATACTTGGGGAGTGAAGGAATGATTTAAGGGCCTATTTATTTAGTTTTCTCCTTCCAGTTCAAGTTTCCCCTACCGAGCCTTTCGCTGCTAAACTCCATGTCTTCTGCTGACAGCTGGAAAAAATTTAAACCGCAGAGGACTCTCATTTTTTGATAGCACTGAGTAAAAGATTGAGAGTCTTTGGAACTTTTATTTGCATTTTAGTTTTTGATGCAAAGATAATTGTGGATTTTGTATTTTATTAAGAGGAAAATTTCCCAGCTTCATATCCAAGCAGGAGCATTTGCAACTAATTTGAAATCTTAATCCCAGGGATACAGGTGATAGGGCTGGAATTGCTTATTCAGAGTTGGGTGGGGGAAGGAGAGAGAGAGAGAGACCTAAAATTAAACCTTTGAGGTTTGGAAGAGTTCTATTAACTTTATTTAAAAGAGAAAGGAAGGTAGAGAAAGGAGGAAAGAACATCACTTGTTTGCACTTCATGGCTTCATTCAAGACTAGAATTAACAATATACAATGAGTCTTCCCTTGCAAAATTCCCAATCTGGATAAGACTCAGCTCTTTAAAGAGAAAGATCCAAGCACTTGGTGATGGCAAAGCATGAGAATTTTTGAATGTTTACCCTAAACCAATCCTGTTGAACATTTCCTATGATAAAGGCACCTGGTTTAACCTTATAGTAATATCACCAGATATTCTAAAGAAGACATAATATTTGCAATGGTAAATTTCCAATTGCTTTCCTCAATTCTAACATTTCCCTAACTTTAGGATCCTCTTATAATCCCTTATGTTCTGCATAAGGCCTAACATTTAACCCTTGCCTCATGGGTCTCTAGGCCAGGGGAGGCCAGCCTAAGCCTGAGAAGGAGCCAGAATTTACCAATATACGTTGCCAAAGAGCTACAGTAATACGTCAGTAGCTCCACATCAGTTCCCCCCCTGCTCCCAGTGCCTCATGCCCACAGGCAGTCCCAGCGATTAGCTCCTCCCCCCAGTCCCTACAGCTCCTGATCAGCTGTTTCATGGTATGCAGGAGGATCTGGGGGAGAGGGGGAGGAGCGAGGGCATAACAGGCTCAGAGGAGGGGGTGGGAAGGGGGCGGAAAGGTGTGGAGTGGGGGAGGGCCTATGGCAGAGCCAAGGGTTGAGCAGTGAGTACCTCCCAGCACATTGGAAAGTTGGCATCTGTACAGCCCCAGAGTTGGTGCCTATACAAGGAGCTGCATATTAACTTCTGAAGAGCTGCATATGACTCAGGAGCCACAGGTTGTCCACCCCTGCTCTAGACCAAGTCCAGATATCTACACTGCAATTTTATAGCCCCACAGTCCAAGCCCACTGACATGGCAGTCATGGGTTATTGCAATATAGATATACCTAAAAGTTTCTACTGGAATCATCAGCACAGAAATCATCAATGTACGAAAGACTAAATAAACTGGTAAATATATTTATAACCTTAACAAATGACAGGGAAAGAGGGGGAGAAAGAAAATGAAAAAGAGAGAAAGAACATGTGACATTTTGTTATAGCGCTCACCGTTTGGAGTCTAAGAGGTCAAGATGCCACAGTGACCTATTCAGCCTCCTTGACTTCCCTTAATTCCAGCCCATCCCTAAACAATGGGTCCTGTTATAAATCTAGGTTTTCTTCATGGGTGCAGGAAATCATTGGAGGATAAGTACCTAAGAGACAACCCTATAAGCAGCTATATAAATTATTTTTCCTGCTCATCACAACATATTTACTTTTGTGTTACACAGTCTGTGTATGCGGGAGCCTCGTCAGCAGAGGCCCAACAGAAACTCAAAGGATTCATGGATATTAAGGCCGGAAGAGACCATTTAATCATCTGGTCTGAACTCCTGTGTAATGACAACAGAAACTCACACCGTTATCCCTTTAACTGATGAACATGCCTCTGAAGAGAAGGGGAGGTTTGGGGAAAATATTTTTTTAATTTAAACCAAAAATGTAATCAGTTAGCCAACGAGTATTGCGGAGAATCAGTGATAGATAGTTCCACTGCATGCATACGACGAAGTGGGTATTAGCCCACGAAAGCTTATGCTCTAATACTTTAGTTAGTCTTTAAGGTGCCACAGGACTCTTTGTCACTTCTGCAATTCCAGACTAACATGGCTACCCCTCTGATCAGTGATAGATTTGTGTTTGTTCCTGAAACTGCCTCATGCATAGCTAGTTATTCCTTTTCCTCAGAAATTCATAGTCTCGCACACTCAGTCTGTGCCCAAATAGCCTACCGTTGATAAGCTGTACTGTGCATGGGTAGGTCTACCGATATGACTGTGCAATGCCTAGCACAATGGCACCTCTGGGTCCTACAACAGTACAAAAATTAAACTTCCGTCATATACAGCTGCCATTTTGGGGAGCAGAGCAAGAAGCAGTATCGTAGGCAGCTAAGTCCTAGTTCGTATATGGCTTTCAAAATAAACACCAGGGTGAAATTTTAGCCCCATGAAATCAATGGAAGATTGATAATTGACTTGAATTTGGCCAGAATTTCATCCCAGGCCCCCAAAGAGGAATCTCCCTTGGATCAGGAATTAGTGCAATGTGTGGAATATCTTTGTGAATCTGGATTGGGAGGGGCCTATGTGATAGGACATAAGAAGCTACTGGAGTTGCTTCTCCACTACCTTTTCCCTAACCTTACTTGAAAAGAAGAGATGATGAGGAGTTCATGTGCTCTTGTCATTAGCTCGGGAGTGAAGACTCTTGAGTTCTTACTCCTAGTTCTAGCATAGACTTTCCCTGTGGCTTAGAGCTGGACTACACTTGCAGATATAGAGTGCTGGGAATTAAACCAGCCTTTGGAGACCGTAGCAGGGAAAAGGCTGCCGTGTGTTTACATTGTCAGCAGCAAGTGCACTGGCATGGCCACATTAGCAGCTTTTCCAGTGCCACAAAGAACAGTGCATTTTAGTACCTATCCCAACGTGCAAGTGGCTGCAACGTGCTTTTCAAATGGGGGTGGGGTGAAGTGTGACAGGGAGTGTGTTGTGTGTATGTGGGGGGAGAGAGAGTGGGTTTTTGGGGGGCAGAGACCATGTCAGCATGCTGTGTTGTAAGTTCAGACAGCAGCAGACCCTTCTGCCACCACACACACACACACACACACACTCACAATAGCAGTATTCCACACTAATGGTTTGCTTTGTCCCAGAGCAGATAAGTATGCTGGATGTCAGAAATGAAACTTTGAAAGGGGATAATGCATGGCTTCAGCCAATTTCAAAACAGTGAGAAGAGTGGCCACTTGACGTTAGGAGATTATGGGATGTTTCCGGAGGCCAATCACAGTGCAGTAATACAACACCTCATCCACACTGACGCCAAGGCATTTCAGCTGGGTTGCAGCAAACTTTATGCTTCTTGTGGAGGTGGCTTACCAGGAGCACTCCAGCTGCAGAGTCCAGGTGCTCTACGTGCATTGCCAGTGTGGACACTTCAGGAGTTAGGGCACATGGGGCAGCTTTAATGCACTCTAACTTGCATGTGTAGCCATTTAACCTCTCTGTGCCTTAGTTTATCCATCTGTTTAATTATTAATGGATATAATAATATTTAACAACCCCACAGAGATGTTGTGAGGCAAAGTGAATTAATATTTTTAAAGTGCTTCAAAAAGGCCTGTAATGAAAGAGGCTTTAAAAATGTAAAGTGTGGTATTATTATTTTATTCTTATTATTGTATATACTGTGGCCATCCTGGGGTTTACTATGTGAACAAATTAAAAGGGCAAAAACCCAGTAGTGAAAACAAATGTTGTATAGAAGTTGTCACTCTGGATGAATGTGTTAGCTTTTATCTTTGGAAGCCTTTGGTTCCTGAATAAGTCACAAATTAAAATAAGTCTTCTGTTCTCATACTGGCCTCCCATTTGTTCACACCATAAAATCACTGAACAACTTTGTACGGCTGGTAGTATCTATTTAAAAAATGCCCAGGCCAGGAAAAAAGGCCATGCTTGCAGGTTTGCTATGTGGGAAATCTCCCACTGTGCTTGATATAATCATTGCTACATTCCTCCCAGTAAACCCAGCCAAAATAGTTTGAATGCAGTGGTACAACATGCATATTGTTGTGACCCATTATGTATGTATATTAAAACAAAATGAACATTCCTAGTCATTGTATCTAGTGAGCCCTGGCAAAGAAATCTTGGAAAGAGATAACAAAATATTTTAAATCCTTTGAAAAATAATGTACTTGTTAAAAATATAGGGTATCTGGGATCTTTTTTATTGCTTATATTAAGCGGATGAAATACAACTGGTAAACAAATGATGACACACATTGTCAACTATTATTTGCGTAAAAAAAATGCACCACTTGCAATATGTCATTTATTGAAGATTTTTACAGGAAGACAAGTGTCACTACCTGAGTTCAAACTATAAACTCAAACTGTCAGGTGCCTGACTTTTATGAAACTCTTCCTCTGCCCTACAATCCTATATTTTCATGTAGTTTTATATTATTTTTCAATCAATAAAACTTGTGTGGCACTTACTTGTTGAGAGGTAAGGTTAAGTTCCACAGATTTTTCTCCAAACTGTGTTCTTTAGAAAGTTCCTATATGATGACTATTGATTTAGGCTCCTATGGTCCATGCTGTTATGTGACATGGAGGTATTGGAGGGCCATAGTCCCTTAAGCTATGGGGCACAGAAAATATTATTTTTATTTGGGAACTATGGTTAAAAATAATAAAATAATAAGTGCTGAGTATTATATTACATTACCTAATTATTCTAGTAGGGACAGTCCCCTCATAACTCAGTTTTTTTTCTTTATCCCAGGAAGGGTACAGTCCTCTGATGGTCTTGGCTGCTTGAAGTCCTTCTCTTTTTCACAGAGAATTGGATGACGTTCGTTAGCTAGGATCAGATTGAAAGTCTCTGCTTCAGGGAGGCTCTATTTCCATTCTATCCTGTCTGGGAAATAGTTCAACAAGGAGGATTTCCTCTTCTTGTGAAGGGGAATTCTTGTGTGTATGGGTGAAGATCACCTGTCTCTCCGTCTCACACTATTTCTGCAACTATGATGATGACTTCCCTCCTTCTTTCATGAAAGCTATTGCCCTTTTTCTCTCAACATGAGGGCTTCTGATCTCCTCTCTATAGGGAGACCTGAGATAAGTCCAGTCAGCTGCCATTCATCAGAATCATGATTGGCTTGTCTCTCCTATAGACTCATAAACTTTAAGGTCAGAAGAGACCATTGTGATCTTCTAGTCTGACCTTCTGCACAGTGCAGGCCACAGAATCTTACCCACCCCTCCAGTAATAAACCCCTAATCTGTGTCTGAGCTATTGAAGTCCTCAGCTCATGGTTTAAAGACTTCAAGTTGCAGAGAATGCTCCAGCAATGATTCCTGCTCCATGCTGCAAAGGAAGGCAAAAAGTCCGCAGGGCCTCTGCCAATCTGCCCTGGAGGAATTACCAGTGGAATCCTCTCCCGACCCCAAATATGGCAATCAGCTAAACCCTCAGCATGTGGGCAAGACTCACCAGCCAGACACCCAGGAAAGAATTCTCTGTAGTAACTCAGATCCCACCCCATCAAACATCCCATCACAGGCCATTGGGCATATTTACTGCTAATAGTCAAAGATCAATTAATTGCCAACATTAGGTTATCCCATCATAACATCCCCTCCATAAATTTATCAAGCTTAAGCTTGAAGCCAGCTATGTCTTTTCCCCCCACTGCTCCTCTTGGAAGGCTGTTCCAGAACTTCACTCCTCTGATGGTTAGAAACTTTCATTTAATTTCAAGTCTAAACTTCCTGATGGCCAGTTTATATCCATTTGTTCTTGTGTCCACATTGGTACTAAACTGAAATAATTCCTCTCCCTCCTTGGTATTTATCCCTCTGATATATTTATAGAGAGCAATAATAATTCCCCTCAGCCTTCTTTTGGTTAGGCTAAACAAGCCAAGCTCTTTGAGTCTCCTTTCATAACATAAGTTTTCCATTCCTTGGATCATCCTAGTAGCCCTTTTCTGTACCTGTTCCAGATTGAATTCATCTTTCTTAAATATGGGAGAACAGAACTGCACACAATATTCCAGATGAGGTCTCACCAGTACCTTGTATAACAGTACTAACACTTCCTTATCTCTACTGAAACTACCTTAGCTTTTTTCACAGCCGTATCACATTGGCAGCTCTTAGTCATCCTGTGATCAACTAATACGCCGAGGTCCTTCTCCTCTTCTGTTACTTCCAACTGATGTGTTTCCAGCTTATAACAAAAATTCTTGTTATTAATCCCTAAATTCATGACCTTGCACTTTTCACTATTAAATTTCATCATATTACTATTACTCCAGGTTACAAGGTTATCCAGATCTTCCTGTATGATATCCTGGTCCTTCTCTGCATTGGCACCTCCCAGCTTTGTGTCATCCGCAAACATTATTAGTATACTCACACTTTTTGTGCTAAAGTCAGTAATAAAAAGATTAAATAAGATTGATCCCAAAACCGATCCCTGAGGAATTCCTCTGGTAACCTCCCTCCAGCCTGACAGTTCACCTTTCAGTATGACCCGCTGTAGTCTCCCATTTAATCAGTTCCTTATCCACCTTTCAATTTTCATATTGATCCCCATCTTTTCCAATTTAACTAATAATTTCTCATGTGGCACCATATCAAATGCCTTACTGAAATTGAGGTAAATTAGATCCACAGCATTTCCACTGTTTAAAAAAAATCTGTTACTTTCTCTAAGTAGGAGATCAGGTTGGTTTGGCACGGTCTAACTTTTGTAAAACTGTGTTGTATTTTGTCCCAATTACTATTGACCTCAATGTGCTTAACTACTTTCTCCTTCAAGTTTTTTTCCAAGACCTTGCACACTACAGATGTCAACAGTAGTAACAGTAACAAGCCTGCAGTTACTCGGATCACTTTTTTTTCCTTTCTTAAAAATAGGAACTATGTTAGCAATTCTCCAGTCATACAGTCAAACCCCTGAGTTTACATATTCATTAAAAAATTTTGCTAATGGTCTTTCAATTTCATGTGCCAGTTCCTTTATTATTCTTGGATGAACATTATCTGAGCCCCTCCAATTTAATTCCATTAAGTTGTTCAAGTTTGGCTTCTATCTCAGATGTAGTAATATCCTCATTCCCATTTGTCATCGTGCCGTTATCCCAAAGCTTCTCATTAGCCTCATTAAAGACTGAGGCAAAGTATTTGTTTAGCTATTGGGCCATGCCAAGATTATCCTTAACTTCCACTCCATCCTCAGTGTTTAGCAGTCCCACTTTTTCTTTGGTTTTTTTTTTTCTTATTTATATGGCTATAGAACCTTTTACTATTGGTTTTAATGCCCTTTGCAAGGTCCAACTCTACGTGGCTTTTAGCCTTTCTCACTTTATCCCTGCGTGTTTTGACCTCAATAAGGTAGCTTTCCTTGCTGATCCCTCCCATCTTCCACTCCTTGTAGGCTTTCTGCTTTTTCTTAATCACCTCTCTGAGATGCTTGCTCATCCAGCTTGGTCTACAAGTCCTGCCTATGAATTTTTTCCCCTTTCCTCTGGTAGTTTCTTCAACTTTGACTTGAAGTAATTCCAGGCCTCCTCCACGTTTAGATCCACAAGTTCTTCAATCCAATCCACTTCCCTAATTAATTTCCTTACCTTTTTAAACTTAGCCAACTCACCTTCTCCCCAACAAAAGTTCCACATGTTCTTTTCACACAGAAAGAGAGGAGAATAGATATTTTTCAGATATGTTAGAATTTTTTGTCATGTTTAAGAAAAGGTAATGCTTTAATGAGTAGTTTTCTACCACGACTAACTATATCTACTTTTAGAAAAAGGGAGATAAATAAGCTTCTGTTGCAAACTCACTATTTCCTTTATTTATTAAACCCACCAGTCCCCAGTTGTCTACATCCTTGAGAGCTCTTTTGGGTTTACTCCAAGGGCAAAATGGATTTATAGCCTGGCAAAGGTGGAGAGTTCACAAACTACCATTGTATGGAACGTGTACCACTCTTCAACTAACAAACAAGATGTGAGAAAAAAAAACATAACTTATGGCACATGAAGCCTATCAGCATGGTCATAGAAGGGAGCTGAGAGCTTTCAGCCAATGCGTCAAGAGCAGCTCAGACAGCTGTGCTACCACAGGCGGAAAGACATCTAGAACCAGATTTGTTGAATGTACACACAGAGACCTCAGGAATCAACTTGAACTGCTGCCAGCCCCACCTTCATAAGGGGAAAATACAAACAATAGATTTATGGGAGCTCAAAAATTGTGGTTTCTTAAAGCTATTTTCCTTCCACGCAGTTTTAAATGGAATTGTGCAATTGGCCCATAGCAAAAGCAATTGACTGTTCCCTTATTCTGGTTCAGCTCTGCTACGTGGCACATTGCTGTAGGGAAGAGCCAAACTCCGCCCATTCACCACCCTTCTCCACCCAATGCCCGTTCACTTGCATGAAGTGAGCAGCCCTGCAAGATTCTTTCCTGTGCACAGACTTGGTGATATAGACAAGTCCTAATTTAATCTTTAATCTCTTTTCACTTGTTACACCATCTGTAAAATGATGATACAGAACATTTATTTGCCTACTTCACAAGAGTGTTATGGACATAATTCATTATTTTTGTGATAAACCTGCAGATCCCCAACTGTTCCATTATGAAGTATTTATTTGCAAATTTGAAACAATATTTATATTTATTAATATACTACTGGGATGAAGCAAGAGCCCTGAAATAGAACCTAGTAAAACCACTCTGTTCCTCTTGGTAAATGTACTTCTTTTGTAGAAATGAGGAAACACACAGGGATAAAGAGGAAGCACAGGTTGCATAAGATAAAAACCTCTAGCAGATCTTGACCCAGTCATCTTTGATATTGCAGCTCAGTGTGTTACCAGTAGACCACTACATCACATAGCGTGAAGTGTTAGTTTAAAGGCCACTGAACTCTGCAAATTTTCCCAGTCTCTCACACTTAAAGAAACACCTGTGCTAAATATATTTGTGCTGATGATACACTGTTAGATTTCACTGTTCAATAGCCTTCACAGTCTCTTGGGACTTACCTAAGATGCTGTAGACATAATTAGGGTAAAATCTCTTAGCTATCTTCTATGTTGAGCATGTATTTATGGTATAGGATTGACAAATAGAGAAGGCTGAGGTTGGGTTTGCCACTTTTAGCAACCTGTTCCTAAACTATCCCCCAAGCTTGAGGATACAAACCTTTTCTGAGAGGGCAACATGTTATAAGAACATCTCATTGCAGAAGTTTGGGTTCATATGCTGCAGACTGGGATGGATGATTAAGACAGGTTTATATTCCAGCACGTGCATCTAATAATCCGTGATAGTATTTTGACCCTGTTTTTGTCTTACATGTCACTGCAGAATTCACCTAGTTTGGGCCACATGTTTATCTCCTTTCTTCTCCTTGTACAAACACTAGGGTGACCAGATGTCCCAATTTTATAGGGACGGTCCCAATTTTGGGGTCTTTTTCTTATATAGGCTCCTGTTCCGATTTTTCACATTTGCCTCCTGGTCCCCCTAACAAAGACTATCTGAGCAGCACTGCATAGTCCTCTTTCATATATTCCCAGTGGAAATTTCATTAGCTGTTCTTGGGACTATTGGTTCCCCTGTAGAAATCAATAGGCACCATTAGAAAACTCCTGAGATCAGCTGAAATTTCCAGTGGGAATGCCATATTGTTTTGTATATCATGCAGCTCAGTACATTTGGGGCCAGGTTATACTGTGTCAGCATAGCCCTATATTTGGGAATTCAAAGAGTGAGTACACGCCAAAGTGAGTATTGGAGACATTCTGATTTAAAGAAGCATGATCTTTATTGGAGTTCTTCAGTTCACTCACTGCTTCATCCCTTTAAGGGATGCGGCATGTTCTCCTCTTCATAGGCCATTGTGTAGAAGTGGGGGAAGAACTATGGTTCACCATACTGCCCACCCCCTCTTAGGCACTGTGATGCTCATGGGGAGTGCCTTGTTCACAGCCCTGTGCTTTCCTCAACATAGGTAAAGCAATTCTGGCCAGCACTTACGCAAGTTGCACCGAGATGGGAAAGCTCCTTATTCTTTCTCCCTCCCTTGTGCCTATATAAAGCCAGTCAGAATCTAGTCCTATATTATAACTGACTTTATCACTCCTAGCTTTAGCAGTAAAGTGAAACCTTATCTAGTGCAGATTTCTTAAGAGGTATCCAATACTTGTTAGTACCTGAGAGCCATAAGAAAGCAAATATATTCAGTATGGAGTCTCAGAGAAACGCCTGTCCATGCACACTGCACTGTTGTCTTAATTTTTGTACAGACAAATCTACAGGTAAGTTTTCCCTCAAAAATTGAGGCCTATGTCATGTTCTTATTGAAAAGATCTGCATGCTCTCCTTGCAATTCCTTTCATGTATATAAAACTACAGCAGGTCTCCTATGAGTATGGCACATATAGATCCACACTCTTAGGATGCAACTGAAGTAAGCAAATGCAGCCAGTGTCAAATATTAATGTCCTAACAGGACTTCCAGATTTCATATTTGGATACTACTATTGGCATGTAGGAATTTAAAACCCTGTTCTAAACATTTCAGCTTCTGATTGAACAGCAAACTGCAGGATTAGGATCTCCAAGGGCTCATGATTGAAATCTGTACTTCTGGAGCTGCATTAAAGAGAAGAGAGGGTGTGTAAATAGGGCAGTACCCTTGCTCTAGTTAGTTTTTTCCACAATTAATTGCAGTCTAGTCATGATGCATTTCTGTGACATATAGTGTACTTGAAAGGTTTTTAACTTGCTCTAAAGTATGTGATGGAGTCAGACCAGAAGGGTATAGGAAAGTGCTGGAAGGCAGGTATATCAGCCTCAGGATGTGCAGGTCCCTGTTCCCTGGATAGCCAAACAAAAGCTACTCCAGGCCAATCAGGAAGCTTCTAGAAAGTAGCAGAAATAGCTAGCCTGATTGGGACGCCTGAAGCCAATCAGGGGCTGGCTGAAACCAGCTAAAACCCTCCCAGTTAGTCAGGTGGGAGAGCCAAGAAGAAAGGAGCTGAAGGAGAGGAAGCTTTGCGATACCTGGAGGTAAGGGAGAAGTAGGAGAGCTGTGGGGAAGTAGCCCAGGGAAAAAGTAGCAACTCTGTCAGTGAAAGGTTGGCTGACAATAGCTACTACCATTAGGGTCCCTGGGCTAGAACCCGGAGTAGAGGGCGGGCCCGGGTTCCCCCCAACCTATTACTACTGAAACACATCCTGGAAGGGGAAGGCAGGCCCTAGCAGGACAGGAGGTTATACTGCCCTGAAATAAGCCCAGAAGGACAACAGAGACTGTGGGAGTTCTCTCACCAACAGCTTTGCTGGCTGCTGATGAAAAGGGCTCAGTAGACTGTAACCCTGGCCTAGAGAGAGAAGGGCTACGTGGAGGGTCGCAGTGAGCCTCTGAGGCTAGCACAAACCGCCTGGAAGTGCAGGACCCACAGGA
Source organism: Dermatemys mawii (assembly GCA_007922305.1). Classification (NCBI taxonomy): domain Eukaryota; kingdom Metazoa; phylum Chordata; order Testudines; family Dermatemydidae; genus Dermatemys; species Dermatemys mawii. Next base: position 8,728,012 of record ML677355.1, on the reverse strand, counting down.
ACAAGGCCACAGCTTTGCCACAAGTATTATTCTGTACCTCTACCATTGGGCCTGCAATCTTTGCATTGCACCTATGAGAGTGTGGAAGAAAATCAGAGTACAATCTCTGCAAAGCAGAGGTGATAAAAAGCTATGGGCGATAAAAGCCATGGGCCAAGTTCACTGCTAATGTAAGCAGATACAACTCCACTTTGCTCCATAAAAAGCAAAAAGTTAAGATTTTAGGCAGATTCTCATGGTGCTGATAAAAGCACTATTTGATAGCCAAATGCTTACGCCTTTTAAATTAGGTAAATGCCAGTGAACTTCATGAGGTTGTATTAACATAGTTGAGATCAGAACTGGTCTCTTAAAGTATTAATTACCATATTGTTTGAGATGAGAGACGACTTAATCCAAGGTACCAGATTTGGGGAAAGTTCAGCTCTTCAGTGAATGAATCAAACTTCCAGGTCCAACATCCTCATTTTAGGTGCCTATTCTAGTATAGTGAAGACCAGTGCAAACCTCAGTGACTTCAGGTTGGAAGAGTTTGCATAAACTTTTATTTGGTTTTGCTCATCTGGATTTGTCTGCTGCCTAGTTTCACATTGATTTACGCAATGGTTCTCAAACTTTGGTACTGGTGACCCCTTTCACATTGCAAGCCTCTAAGTGCAACCCCCCACCCATAAATAAAAAACACTTTTCTATATATTTAACACCATTATAAACGCTAGAGGCGAAGCAGGGTTTGGGGTAGTGGCTGGCAGCTCGCAACCCCCTTGTAATAACCTTGCAACCTCCAGAGGGGTCCCGACCCCCAGTTTGAGAACCCCTGATTTACAGTATCAAATGAATTCAAAACTATTTGATGTTTTGGCAAATCTATTTCATTTCACCTGGTTTCTTATCCAAGGGAAATGTAACTGACAGTGTCACATGGTTTTAATGTGCAATCAGAGATATACCAAACCATCACTCTGAACTGGAATCTGCTCTCTTCCAAGATTTGTGTTCATGAAAACTCTTAGTAATACAGCCTGGAAACTTATATTGCTGTTTTGTCCAACCACTTTAATTTGCTTATTTGTATGCATTTTTGGAAGTGCTGTCATGATCAAATGCAAAAATTTGTTCTCTTACATTCTTAATAAAAAAATTGTTAGTGACAAAAAAAAAGATCATAAAAACTAGAACCTGACTGAAAATGTTGAGAGTGGAAAGAAGGGTTAAATTAACTGTCATACAGTTATTGGGTGAATACAGAGGTAACTAGGTGAGCTTTTATTTGATATTGAAAATATCACAAGGCTGTGATAAAGACTCAGATGAGGCCATAGTAGCAAACTGAGCATGAATATGGAAGGTATCATGGAGAAAAAAGGGGGTTTCTGATGTGATTTAGAGAGTTGGTAGCCAATCTGCCTGCATTCCACTTTCTCAAATAACTTCTCAAAAACTTCTACAAAAATTAGTATTTGCACTTTTTCATACTTGTGTCAGATTTTATGGTTTTCCATACTAGTCTTGCCCCCACAGGATATTAAATAATACCAGTCTTCAAGCAGCAAAGAGAAGAACTAATTGTCGTTCTTCTTCTGTTTCACCACTGCTGCTGTAATTGGAAGTTATCTCCTTATAACTGCATCTTTAGTGAGTAGTAATTATAATTCTTATCATTAGCTTTTACTTTTAATTAGTTTTTTCCCTCTGATAAATACTATTTTGCACGAGTCTCTTGTCTGACTTCAGAGCACAGAGGAAAAAGAAGCACAGAGCAGAAATACATTATTGTTGTTAAATGCAAAATAAGACCCTGTTTAACTAATTTTAAGATAGTGACACAATCAGCAAAAACTGGAAAGATAAAGTGGGTGTAGTGTGGGAGTACATGAGCCATGTACAGGAGGGTGGAGCTTTTATCTTAACTTTGATCCAGTCCACACAGGTTTCCAAATAAATTGGCTGTGACTTAGCATAATTTAAAATTGGTTGCAGCCAAACTGAGTTTTAAAACAAAGGACTTAAGAACATGCTTAACTCTAAGCATGTTATTAATATTAATAATAATTATCATGTTTGTTACAGTAGTGCCTAAGGACTAACTAAGAATTAAACTAGATGCTGTCCAAACACATGATAACAGACAGTCCATACCCCAAGGAGCTTTCAGTCTAAATAGACAAGACAGACACAGGGAGGGTGAAGGGGAAAATCACACAAGCAGAGTAACCAATAGGATAGCACAAGTGTCATGCTTGTGTCATGATTTCTTTTCATGAGATCACTTACAGACATTGAAAAGGTGATACTGAGATATAAATATGTATAAAACAAAATCAGATGGAGTTTTGGAATTTCAGACTAGACAGAGTGTATGGGGCTCCATTGTACTTTTAAACAGATGGTGCACTGCATTGAGGAATGCAGTTGTGTGCACTGAACACTGCTTAAAGCAGGTCAAAGAAAATCACATTTTTTCCTCAGACACATGCATGCACCTATGGACTCCAGAATTTGTCACGATAGGTGATAAGATGTCAAGACTTTCCTAACAATCTGGTGTGCTAAACAGATGTATAAAATCATTTTTCAACATTTCCATTGAAAAACACAATCCACCTGTGCACAGAAATTTGTTTTTTTTTTTCCCCTTAGATAAATAAAAGCAATCTGTGGATGCAAAAGTTTCATTAATAAAAAGAAGCTGTCTTTGAGTGGTCTCTCTACAAAAGAGAAAAAACACTTTGTTGTTCTCCTATGGCTTTTGAAATGCTATAGTTTGCCACCCCCAGATCATATCTATATAACAGTAGATTTCACTTCCAGGCTGAAATATTATATACCAAGATTTAGCCCTAGTGCAGTCTTTAACTGTGAGTTATAAAACCCTGAAGAACAGGGATTTATAGTGGAAATGCTAACACAACCTTAAGTAAAGCAGCAAAAACAAGAATACATTGTAATTAAAGCAACAAAAGTCCAGAAAACAGTACCTAAGCAGGTCTCCTTGACAAGCTCTGAGTTTTTTTACCTTTACTGCTTTAACAACAGGTTTGGTTTTTTTGAATGGATGTATTAGAGAGAAAGAGAGTAAAATAGCAATAAAATGTCTGAAGATCTGCATTTGAATCAGTTGGGGTACAGTTATTACTTAGACTATAAGAAAATCCATGAAGGTCATAATGCCATTTATTCCATTTTAGAACTGATATAAGCTATTTTTTATTTCCTTTATACATTGCACATTATTTTTTAAAAAAATCACTGTTGAATTAAAAAACATTTGCTTTTTAGAGCATAACAAACTTCTAAGGAGACATATCAGTAATTTAATTCATGCTTTCTTACATGAAATAATATAATTGACCCAACCTAATTTAACTAAAATTAAAAACAAAAAAACCTAGATAAACTTGTGTTTAATTTTTGGAAATAAAGAAATTTCAGTTACAGGAACTGAATTTGTACTCTCTATGCACTAAACACCCACTGACATAAAGCAAGAGTTTAGCAGGAGGGGTGGCAGAAGTAATACAGGATCCATTTTCTATACCAGCTACAAGCTTTCTCTTTATTTGCACAGATTTTTTTAGGACAGTTAATATACTCTCCAAAACACATCAATTATGTACATTGTCATTACGTAAATAATTTACCTGTAGATGTTATACATATCATTAGGTATCTAATTTACCGTATTGACAACCTCACATATTCAGAATTCACAATTAGACCAAAAATAATTAATGATTTAGAAAAATATTACATTTGAAATCCTTTCTGTTTTCCTTGTGGCTTTTGAACTCACAGGATTCACATTTTCAGGTTTTTCTCTGCAACCATGAGAGCTAGAAACAAAAAACAAAAGTCATGTGATTCCGGTATCTTGGGATTTAAGGAAAACACCAAATATCACAAGAGGGTATATACGCAGGATGTTTCTTGTCATATAATGTTTTAGAATAACTTATGCCCACTTTAATGAAGCACTTGAGTGTATGCTTAAATTTAAGCATGTGAGTAGTGTAGTTCCACTGAAGACTTTAAGATAAACATGTGCTTAGGTGCTTTGCTGGTAAGTACCTGATCCTACAAATTACTCCATGTATGCAGAGCTTCCTCCCACACAATGATCACTAAATTTATTTTCATGTAGAATAACATGCTCGATTGTTGACATAAGGGCTGGAGAGATGTTTTTGTTTCTGTTTTTAAATTGTAGCAGTCATGAAACTGATAGGGTATGCAGCATCTTATTATATTGCATCCCTTGCAGCTTGGCATATATTTTGTATGTTTAAGCCCTGATAATTCAAAAAACATACACATGTGAGTAGAGTAATTCCATTTCACATTTTCAAATATATACATGGTTTCAATTAGTCAAAGTTTAGTGGCAAATGGCACTGAGGTCTAGAAATACATTGGTAGCAACAAAAACTACAACATCTTGTTTACCAAGTTGCAAAGATCATCTTCTCATTTCCAGATCATGCCTTAGTTAGTCCATCTTGTGACATCTGAGAAGTCAACTGACAGACACTCATTAGATTTAATGTATTTTATACCAGGGACTGCAAGGAGGTACTATAAAAATTGGTTGCATGTTTGTTACAGGCTTTTCCTATTATGGAGGACTTGTCAGCTAGAGGAATTGCAGCTAGTCACTACTCTTTGCATCAAGAGGCTCATAAAAGTGGAGGAGAGCAGAGAATCTGGCCCATACACTGCTGTTGTGATTCTGATTAACTGCATGCTTTTCCATTATGCTAGTAAAATCTATAGACAACCCATGTAAATTAATAAAAATTGCATTTCCTTTATTTAAATTTCTTCATGGATATTTTCAAAACAAAATATATATCAGAATTATAGCGTATCCATAGTAAGTAAAATCAACAGAGGACATATTTTCAATTGTTTGATAGATTATAAAAATATGTCTAGGTTTATATTCTTCATGTACCACTAGAGTATCTGAGCACTTTACAAAATATTTCTGGTCTACACAGAGACCTGATTCTTTCAACTCCTCTGGCCTACATCAGAGGTAGATAGATTGTGTAAGAACTTAATGTCTCTCTCCATGACCTTCCACTCTAGTTCTTCTCTCTTACTTTCTTGGAGTAAGCAGAGTAATGTTCCCTGCTTTTTGTGAATGTGTGTCTTATGGGAAGGCTAAGTCAAAGAGTTGGATTCTGCATCTTGGCTTTGGAGTGGTCAGGTTTGTTGTCATCCTTAGCTCTTGTGGAATGGAGGAGTTTCACTCTCATCGTTGATCACCAAAAAGTCTCAGTCTCCCATTCTGTTTGCCTTTCCCATTTTCAGAGCTCCATTGACTCCGATGACTGTAGCTGCCTAGGAAGGCTCATTGAGAGTTTTGAACACCAAGATGACGACTTAACATTTGAGCTAATATTCAAAGAACAGCCACTGCAGAGATCTGAGTCTTCTTTTGCATGTGTTTGTCATAGGGTTGGCAGATGTGATTTGCACTAGTTGGAGGGTTGTTGGTTTTTTTAATGGCTGTGATTAAGTTGCAAAAACCAAAGTCTGAACTCAAGCTTGAATGGACCCCCTTGGTCAGTTCGGTGTTTGACTTGATGGGATATTCTTTTCTGGCCAACCTAATCTGGAAGGAGGCTGTTTTGGTTACTATTTGGTGTCTATTAACAAGGGAAATCCCGGAGGACTCCCGAAGGACTCAGAGGCTGTATACCCTTGTTGTGATGGTTGAGCAGACTTCCTCTGTTGAGGGTCATGGGATAATATTGCCTACTTCTTCAGGGGGAACCTGCTGGCATTGCCTGAGCCTGACAATTTACAACAAAGATTTGGCATAGACATTGAATTGAGGGGAAGGAGGTCAGAGAGACTGAGGGGAAAGCTCTGGAGATGGTGGAGCCTTCTAGATGATTTTAGCCAACAAAGTGATCAGATGCCCGGGAGATGAATGTTGTATGAAAATAAAAAGACATATTGTAGGTGCTCCAGCATCAGACACATCTTTAAATAAAGAAATGATTTATTATAAATACAGGGCATTGCCTCAGCATTCTTTAACTTGGGCTGTTCATAAAACTTTTATTTGTTTTAGAGTGTATGGGCAGCAATTCTGTATAAGGCAAACATAATAGGTTTATGACTAAGACATATTTCTGCCTATTAAACTGGTTGGGTAACTAAATGTTACCAATGATTGTGAAGGAAGGAGAGGAGAATGAAAGGAGATTAGTGGATGCTTTTTATGCACTATTGTAAATCAAAATAACTTTGATTTGCAACCTGAAATTTAATAGCATAATGTATTTTGTAGGGAGAAGGCAAATGATGGAATAATTTTGTTTAAAAATCTGTTTGTTTGGTTTTGCACATGCCCATTATTTTTATTTGTAGCACAGTTTTAGTTCATAATAGCTGCTTTAACATGATAAATTATAAGGCTTCAAAGAAGCCCATATTTTTTATCAGGTCACTAACCAAGGAGGGAAGAAAGATTCAACAGAAGAAAAAAAGCTGTAACAGCTTTATAAGAGCTATTAGGTTGTGTGGGAGGTCAAAAAGTGCCTAAATAGGCATTTACCCAATGGACCTGAGCCATTATAATATATTGAGTAAATAAAGTGTGCCAAAATACTCTGCATACACTGCTGGATAAATTACATGCCTTTAAAATCCTTTTACATTTACAAGAAATATTATGGTACTCATTTAAAAGCCTCAGTCCTGGACTGCATCTCTGCTATGCTCAGCACAGGAAACCAAGTGACTTAATTGGGAAACATGATTAAATTCTGCTCTACCAGCAGGGAGCAGACCAGGCACTCCCTGCTTGTTGAACAGATCTCGAGCATGTCACCCACTCAATTTCCTGGGTCTCCCATGTAGATTTTGTAAAGAATGGCACTAGTGTGTGCACACAGCTGGAATATAATGGTTCCCTTCCTGACATCAGTCCAAAACTCTGCCCCAGACTTCCTGCATGATCTGGGGCAAGTCAGAAAAGCTGGTGGGTGCTGAGCACCTTTGTAAATCTGGCCATTAATCTCACTGTGCCTTAGTTCCCATTTGTAGAGTATGGATGATAATGTTCTTTTTCTGCAAACTTGTCAACTCTTTGGACAGGAACTGTTCCATCCTATACATTTGTGTATACCAATAACAATCGGCCCTAAGCTCCGCTGGGGCATCTTCATGCTCTTGTAACTAATCAGTGATAACACAAACTGCAGACACACAGCAGTTTTTCTGAATTCTATACTTATTATAATTACTATCTATCTATCTATCTATCTATCTTAGGGTTCTGTTCATGTCCTTGGACCCCTTTAGACTTCTGGCAGTGAGTTAGCACCGGTCATGTCCAAACAGGGGATGTCAGACAAAGAGCTGATATGAGGGTAGCACAAACAACATGGCCAAATATTTGGGCATTTTGGCACTCTAAGCACAGGGCCTGGAAGCAGAAAGAAGGGATGAGAACAGTGGGAGCCACACAGCACAAGGAAACACAGAGACTGGCACTTTTTTCACTATCCCTGCAAATGTTTAAGGCTGCCACTGCCTGGCAAAGAACAGAAGCTATCTCTGGAGGTACAGAGTGAAAATCTGTGCATCAGCACATGCCATGCTGAAGATAAAAGTTTGTGCTCCTCCATGTGTAGGAGAAAGGCCTATATCTTCTTAATGAGTCCAAGCAGTGCCCTCTTTGGTGGTGAGCAATGCTGTGGGCAGTGTTAGCAGGCTATCTCTGAGGCAACCAGAATGCAGCTGCTTGCTGCTCAGGAAGAACAGTTGCACTATCACTGTCTCCTCCATGTGTGTGAGGGATATGGAAGGAGTCTCTTTGAACCTTCTTTCCCACAGTAACATTTTCCACTGGGCCAGCCATGACTTGGCCCCTAATGTGTAAATAGGAAGGCAAGAAATCAAGGAAGTCAAAGTTAGGGCTAACATCTCATCCCTCTTGTATGTCAGGCTTGTCTGTTAGTGACTGCACAGCATGAGTTAAGGGCAAAACGTCAGGCTCTGCTTTGAATTTCTTACCATGTCAGTTTGTGTCACACCTTTACATGTAAAAGCACCTAGTTTTGCATTTAATAATATACAGGCTGGATTCTTCCTATATGTGGCATGGAAGGGGAAAAGTTAAGTTATTTTTTTTAAGGAGTGCTTGGGTGTCTGCATAGGAAACAAGCTGCATGCTTCCACTGTGAGAGGGGGTTATGGCAATACAAGGACCAGACAGTCCCAGGATCCAGGTGACTGCTGTCACACACAAAGTTCATAGGCATTTCCACCCTGGTAGCAGTTAGCACAGCTGTTCCCTTCCATTTTAGAGCTGCATCCTACCCCCTGCTGAATGGAGAGGAAGGTGGGCCCATGGGATGAAGATGGTACCAAGGTGGACTTATTACTAACAGGAGCAGTAGTAAGTGCCACAGCAAGCTGGCATTTGATTTGCTGGCAGCTGCATTGACAGTTTCAGGTTTAAGCAGCTTTTCTACTTCCTTTTCAGGGGGTAATTCACCTGCTACACACAACTGTATTTACAATAGACTGGGAGGTCTTTCTCTTGATTTAGAAAGTGGAAGGGAGCAATGCTGCTCTTTCTATATTTACCAGCCATATTTGGGTAATATTTGGGTATTTGTTTACTTACATTACACAGAACAAAGGATAGCAAGTAGCCCATGATTTCAGTAATCTGCCCGTATGAAAACTAATAGGAAGTTACTGTCCACTATAACCTATGCAGATACCTTATTATTACACATAAAAACAGGATGTTTCAAACTAGTTCTTGAGAAAATACAGTCAAACCTGTTAATAATGGCAACCATCAGGACTCAAAAATTGTTTGATGATCATAACATTTGATCATGATCACAAGTTCAGGTGGCTGATAAATATAATCTAACTACCAAGCCACACACTACCAGTTCACTTCATTTGATGCACTTGGATGAGTCTTGCCACACAACCCCCTCCCCCATGACACCTGATTTACTTCTTAAATAATTTACATTAATGTCCAATATAATTGCATCTCACTGTTACTGTTTTCCTTCCCCGTGCCCCCTTCCCTCTCCTCGCCCCCCCCCCACAAAAAAATCTGCTTTATGTATCTACTGATTGCCTTTTATCATATATTTAGATTGTAAGCTCTTTGGAGCAGAGAGTGTCTTTTTTTACAGTGTCTAGAAGTGGGGCCCCGATCCCTCACTGGTACTTCTAAGAACTACCAGAGCATAAATAATAGTAATAGTAAATATTAAACTACTTTAACATTTCATTCTTTACACTAGAAAAAATAAATTGAAATGGCTTCCCTATCTGTCTGCCTAAAGAAGCTGATTGCAAACCTGAATGCAATTTGCACAGTAGGCCAGGTTTGCAAGTAGCACTAAATGTTTTAGGCAGCTGGCCTCCTATGACAGAGTGAATTAATATGAAAGCAATAGGAAATCTCCCAGGGATTAAGTTTTTGCCAGGCATCATCAACTGTGGCTATGTGTATGTAAGTGTAGGTGACACTATAGTGAAACCACATTTTAAATTATTAGTAGACTACATATAGTTTTCAAGATCATCAGTGTTTTAGGATGATCTATGTGATGTTTTAGCCTATTACAAAAAGGTTTGAAGACCTTTAAGACTATAATGGTACCCTTATGGAATGACATGAATATACAACAGGGATCAAAATCAACAGAATTCTATGAAAAAAAAATGAGGTTGTATGTATTGAAATTATTCTACTCAAAACATCTACAGAATTTCAGAGAGAATATTACTTTTCCTATAGAATTTTTAAACCATCCTATATAATTTAGCATCTGTGCAGGAGATAGAAATTTACAGATTGGTTTAAAAATTATTTAAGAATGCTATTTATTCTCTAACTCTAGAGACCATCTCTACAAACGTATATTTTCTTTATTCAGGCCAGTGGGCACAGAAAGGAGAAGGTTTAGTGGTTGCAGCTTTATTCATTGCATCTGCCTTTACAATCATGAGTAAATTAGAGCAGTCCCAAGACTGTTCTAATTATTCTGGAAGCTATTAATCCCCAGCAGGTACGGGGATAGGTATTGTAAATGTATAAAAGAGCCATGTTTGTCTCCCACCTCTCATGTCCTGCACTAAACATAATTTTAGTTAAAGAAGAGGATCAGGTTCCAGGTTCATATGCCTGACATCTCTGCTACTGAACAGGAGTCCAAATGAGTAGCATTATACCATGAGTTTTCCTGCCTGAATATTCCAGTTTGATCATCTTCTGGCTCGTCTATGTTCAGATACTTAATTGTAGGAAATGGCTTTTTTTTTTTTTCCTGGAAATTGGTTCTTATTTAAAAAATGCTCGTCAATGCCTCAAATCAAATTTCAAATAATTTTCAATCGATTAGTTATAAATCAAAATCTTAACCCCAGCACATTGTTGTTTTTATCTTCAAGTTTAATAGTAATGTTCTACATTGTATAAATGGTTTAAGAGCATTAGGGGTTTTTAGTGACTATAAACTATATTGCTAGTAGTTGTTAAATATTTATAAGCCTACTGTTAAGAACAAATCATTTTCTCAATTTATTTCACTAATAGAAATTATTTATAAGTACACCATTAATTATTTAGGTTTTCCTGGTATTATATTTGCATTAATAATTTAAATGCATATAATTATCTATTAAATCATATAAATATGATTTAGCTTCATTTATTCTCTGAAACGCAAACAGCAAGTCTATCAGTGACTGAAAACATATGAAACAAGATACTCTTCAATAACAAGCTCGCATGCTTGCTACAACTCATGACAGTAACCTGCTGAGCTAACGTGCCAGCTTAATATCTGTGGTATGTAATTACTGTACCTTTAAAACTTTTTGGATTCTCAAGTCTAGAATGTCTTTTGTCCACTGGTTATTATGATAATACAAGTAGTCAGCAGCCATAATACAAGTTTCTTTACACTGCTCGCCAATTATCTCAATACCACCTGAGGGAGATTACCTTTTTATAGAGTAAGTAAAAAATTGATTCACTCTATAGGACACATTGGCCGTCTTCTCATTAAAAACTTCAAAGAATGCCACAACTGAACCAAATGTGTACTAGTATAGCTTCACCCCAGCTGTTATAACTCATCCCAAGGGTAACTTTGATTTTGTGGAGCACACATTTGAACATTTTGGTTTGACACTAGTATCAAATTATTTGACATAGCATTTTGGAATGGTAGGAAGATAAGATTCATGAGTTTCTTGCTATATAACATGCTCTGCTATACAGTACTCTATATTTAAGTAACCAAGCTGCTGATTTCTCATGAAGTTGTGTCTTGTACAAAACATAATTATATGACTAACAGAATGAAACCAAGTTCAGGTCTTTATTATACTAAAGTTACACTAGGTTCATAAGCCTATCATTATCTGTATGAAGTCTTCTGGCAATTACAGTCCTTCACCATAAAGCCTCAGTTAATAGAGTCCCTCTGTTATTTTCAGTCTTTTCCTTATCAAGGGATCCTTGTGTCAAGTCATTCAATAGCCTGTTTGTGCCGATTTCCCAGCAGTCAGATCTCAAATCTTTTGGTCTTGCAGAAAACCTAGGGCTTGTTCTCCAGAAGACTTCTACCTGAAATTGGAGACACTGTTTTCCCCTCTTATTTTTCATATGGCAAGGGGAAGTTTTAGGGGTCTAGATTAATTACAATACTTAGAGCTTTGGTTTGAAACAATTTACCCCCTTTTTAATGTTTAACTTCAGCAACACAGTTTATGGAAATATTTCTCCTGGAAACATTATTAACCGAGACTTTCTTGAACCTTCTCCAGCTGCCTGAATGCACTTGAGCATATTCTATATCCAATGGTAAAACCTAGCAGATTTTAATAGATTAGATTTTCCAAGTGGGATTTACTGGGAACACCAAGCAGTCTAGCAGGTATCTGCCATATGCAAATAACTTGTCATTTTGCAGAAGTCTGGACAGCTCCCTCAAAAAGAAAACAGAGGTAAACTATATAGGCATGTCACCTGATCTTACAGTCTCTCTGTGGGTCCCAACTTTTCCTAAGTGGTCTCCTTCAATACGCCCTCAGTTAGACCAAACCATAAACTCTCAGCCCTAAAACTTCAGGGCTTGCAGTCTTCTTCTGTCCCTTGTTAGTTTCTTAGAGACAGCTTAGCGTGGAACTGTTGCCCCTCTGCTATCCTGGGCCTTTCTGCCTCCCACTCCCACTCTGTTCTCCCTCCTTTATGGACTTGTTTTCTTTATTGCTTCACAACTGTGGGTGCATGCCTCCGTCACTCACAGTTGCATGTAGGTGTGGTCAACCCAATTGCTGTAAACAGGGAAGTCTCTCCCCTCCCTTCTTTCTGTGTTCACTGTGGGCTCTGTAAAACCCATTACAATGCATTAATAGGGTTGCCAATTTTGATTGATGTATTCTGGGAGATTTCATCACATGACACAATTTTTAATTAAAGTTTAATCTTTAATTCCTGGAGACTCCAGGCCATTCCTGGAGGGTTGGCAACCCAAGGCATTAATGATACCATAGCATGTTCTCTGTAGCCACTGGATAGTTTTCCCCAGGGTCTTAATTTGACATTGTAATCACGCAATCTTTAATTAGACACTCTCTTATGACCCTTTTTATTCTTTTAACCTATTTCCAACCATGCTGGTTTAGGTTACAAGTGAGAGTAATTTTAAAGGCTTACAAAGCAACAGGACCCAAGGGGGCACTTTTGGATAATGTGAACTACTGTGCATAAGGAACAGAGCTGATGTTAACATGTATGTGTTTTTAATTTGAGGATTATGTTAAAATTGAATCACAATCTCCAAGGTGAAGAACAAGTGCTTTAGCAGAGTACTTAACCTTAGCTGTGAAAGTAACATTAATTACCTGACATACTTGTAACTGATGTCCCAGCACTACATACACTACAGAATTGTTTTCTTTCAAACAATGGTGTATGGACACTCAGAGCCTCTATCAGTGGTGACTAATGTGCAATTGAAATAAGAGATCATCTTATCAGCTCAGAAAATTTTAATTGTGTATGTCTCTATTCCCATGCAGAATTCCCTAATGCCAATGCCTGTCAATGTCTTCCTTTGAGAAGCTTTTTTTGGTGAACAATGAAGTGTGATCAAATTTGTTGATGATTCCAGAACTGGAAGAGGGATATGCATGTAGCAGGACAGATACTAGAGCAGTGTGAAGTGCAAACATTGGGAGCAAAAATGTTGTGGTCATAAATGTTAAGATCTACATCTAGGAAAAAATGCTTGATTGATTAGCACAAATCCAGAAGTAATGGGGTATACAAGCAAGTTTTCATCCATTACAATAGAGGAGTTTATTTACATCTTGTTTCTTTTATACCATCCTTGTATTAATTTATAATAGTTATTTATTTACACTATAATTGCTGCTGGGAGCTGTAGGATCAGGAAATTGGGAAGGGCTCAAGATGTAGGCAAGGAAGTAGTGGTAACTACTTTAACCACTAGGACTGCTCACTTGTGAAAAGTTTTCCATTTTCATTATCATCTTGTCCCTGCCCCCCCCCACCTCAGCCCTCTCTTATTTGTCTGTTTATGCACCTGTTGCTTCTTGTCATAATCCTAGATTATAACACTGGGCAGAATTGTATTTATTTTATTCACTTGTGCAGAGGTAACAAAAGGGGACCTGAACTCTGATTAGGGGCTCTAAGCACTACCAATTAGAGCTGAATGATGGGGTTTTTAACAGTCAAATAGTTCATTCGCCTGAAAATGCAGTTTTGGTTGAACGTGAAACTGTTCACCAACATGAACTTGATTATGTGAGTATTCCCATTTCAGTCAGTGGAAGTACTTGTGTAACATGGTCCTACTGAATGTAAGGCTATAAGAATCTGGTCCTATCTAAGAAGGTTGAGGGTGGTAGAGATATATTGCATCACATTGTATCCATGCCTGTTGACTCTAGAGTTTTGGCTTCATTTCCCTATGCATAGGTCTGTCTAATGATGAGGCCACAAATTAAGTATATTCTACACTGTAAGATCTAGACACACACAGAGAAGTGGCAGATTGGAAACAGCCCTCTTTTATCAATAGAAATTTTGCCACACTGAACTTTCATCCAGTATGCAAATAGTTAAAGTTCTTTAACATGATTAGGCAACATTTTTAATCATCAGGGAGACTGACCTAAATTCCTGATAGACTGAAAAATTTCAGCCACATGTCTTATGATTATAATTGTCAGAATAACCTGTTATATGGGTTGGAGGCCTCAAAGGCTCTGGACACAATCATACCAACAAGTGGCTTCCAAAGTCAACTGAAATGCCACAGCCCTCTTATGTCATCTTAATGATGTGTGCAGAATTTTCAAAACGTTCTTACAGTCAGTGTATTTTGTTGAAGGTAAATCACTAAAGTAATTTCAGAATAGAAATATTGAGAAAATATTTAAATCTGAAGTGGGCCTGAAGCAACCTCCCCCCACCCACACATATGAATAATCCGGACAGGTGATTATGATGAGTATAGATCCAGGCCCAAACCAAAATCCTAGATCCAAACCACTCTGAACTTTTTATCCAGATTCAGATCCACACAAACTCACCTCTAGTTTAGATAAGGATTGTCAAAAATTAGCATACTCAGTTTACCTGGCTACTTGGCTAATTAGGTTTGCTGGCTTTCCTGCTATCCCGTCCCTTCCCCTAACACAACCCACTGGCCCCCCAAAAATAAGGTGGAGGACAGGTTATAATTTTAGAATCCAAACACAGTAAGCCAAGTACATTCCTGGTATGAGTGAAATCCCACTGACAGTTCTACCATGACTGTCTGATCTGAATGTTGCATTCAATGTAGTTGAAACTGTGTTGGTCCCAGGATATTAAAGAGACAAGGTGGGTGAAGTAATATCTTTTATTGGACCATATTCTGCTGAAGAGGGAGACCAGCATTTGAGCCACACAGAACTCTTCTTCTGGTCTGGAAAAGGCATGTTGTGTGTCACAGCTAAATGCAAGATGGAACAGATTGTTTAGCATAAGTAGCTACCACATATTCTAAGGGAAAAATCAAAGTAAAGTGGCCCATTAACACCTCTGCGGCCATAGTGCAAAAAAGGGGTTACTGGGCAGGGCTGACCCACAACATTTTGGCACCTGAGGCGGGGAGCTCAAATGATGCCCCCGTACCCTCTTGCTTGGGCCAAAACTTTGAAAGGTCTCAGTTCTGCCTTCTTCCTGTTCTACTCCTTTCATGGTACTGCTCTGTTATCTACCCCAATAAAGGAGAACTAATAACTTAAAATACCTTATTCAAAAATTTTAAGTAACACTTAACTTTCAAACGTCTGAACAGCAAATGTGACTTTTCTTGTCTGTATAGTATATACTGACATCTTTATCTGTTTGTATAATCAAAGTGCTTTTCATGCCTTCTTGGTTGCAAAGATTGGAACTGCTTCTATTCCCTGAAGGTACAAAGTCTGGGCCAGCTCATGCTCTGTTGAGATGGTTGCAAGGCCGACCAGCCTCTCCTATGTCATTGTTAAGCAAAGATATGTTTTTATTAATTTCAGCTCGGAGAAGCTGCGTGTCTCCACTGGCGACTATTACAGGAAATGTTAGAAGTATGCGCAGATCAACAAAAGCATTTGGAAAGAGGGTGGTCATCTTATTTGTGCACATATATTCCAGAACAGCCTTTGGAGTTGATCCTGCTGAAATGTATCTTGAAAAGGCTTTCAGTTCATCACCTAAATCACTTGCATTAATATTGCGCATGTCATCATGTGTCAACACTGTCTCTAGTGCCCTGCATTGCTCATGTAGATCTTTTTCAGATATAGTTAGGAGTTTTGGAATATCATACAATATCCCAAATACACTACTGTGTTCCTTGAGCTGCATGAAATGTTCTTGAACTGACTGTATTGCACAATCTAGCACCTGGTTAAATTTAATTGTTGTTTTGGGTCTCTTATGGGATAATCCCGTGCCTCAGAATCAAAATATCTTCTTCTTTGGTCACTCTTATATTCTTGAATGAGTGGGAAAATAGCTTCAGTGTGAAGTTCCTGTGTCAACTTCTATGCACTCTTCAGAATGTTTTGAAATCCTTCATCTTCCCAGGAAGACTGTAGGTATGACTTTCCTTTGCCCAGTTGTTCCATTGCTCCAGATATATCAAGATCAACACCTTGGAGTCTCTTGCTTACAACATTTAGTTCAGACAGTATGTCATGCCACAACAGTAAGACACACAGAAATTCGAAGTTATTATGTTTCTGGTTATTCCATTTCCCTCTGCCATTGTTCTCCCACAAATAGTTCCTCTCATAGCATTATCCTCCATAATAGCAACTATGGCATCATCTTCCCAATTTGGTGTTTGATAGGCTTTATTGCCTTTACTCAATTTTCCCATCACATGGCACTCAGTGGTTTCAGTGTCAGAGAGGATGTTCCTATATGTTGTTTCAAAATTTGTCATCGATGAATGGATGCAGAGAAAAATACATAGATGCTTTGAATTATATTAAAAATTCAGCAGCCTCATTAGAAGCTGATGCTGCTTCACTGACCACCATGTTCAATGAATGAGAACTGCATGGGACAAAAATAACTTGAGGGTTTAACTCTCTGATCCAGTCTGCATTCCTCTGTTCTTTCCTCTCATGTTGGCACCACTATCGTAGCCCTGACCTCTCATGTCACCTATCGCAATTTTCATATCTTCCAGCTTTTTAAGAAGCGCATTTGCCATATCAGCTCCTGTAGTATTATCAATATAAATAAGTTCTAGAAAATGCTCTCTGTCAGTCACCACTGCAGGGATATTTTCACTAGATTCTGTTGTTGCTACAAAATGCACCATTAAAATCATTTGTTCCGTATGTCTAATGTCATATGTACAGTCCAGAATAACAGAGTAATATCTTGCTGACTTCAGATCTGCCACAATCTTCTGTTTGACTTTTGTTGCCAGTAACTGTATGATCTCATTTTGAATTGTTTTTCAAGGTAGTGGTGTGTACACATTTCTTGGATGCATCCGATGAAGTGGGTATTAGCCCACGAAAGCTTATGCTTTAATACTTTTAGTTAGTCTTTAAGGTGCCACAGGACTCTTTGTCATTTCTTGGATGGTGACTCTTTAACCTTAGTTTCATCTCAAGCTCTTTCCACCTATGGAATGCTCTCTGGTGATTTGCTGCCTTCTCATGGCATGCCAGATTTCTAAGCAGATTTTTTCCATTCTTTTGTTCCTGTAGAACCCAATGTGGCTGGAACATTACACTGGAAGACTTTGCAACAAAAACAGTATGCAGAATTCTGGGTTTTTGAGTACATAAGCCATGACCTTTCCACTTTGTCACCATTGGGGATTTCACACCAGTAATTTGTTAGATGGAAACTTCTATTTTCATTGTCTTTGGGGAACATGAAGTTTTTCACTTGCTGTGGCCCATGCAGTACATGGAAGTCCCTCAGGCTACCGATCAAGTGGGTCCACAGTCCTGGATCATCTAAACTTAAGAAACAAAACTCAGCAGCAGCTGTTTCTCGCGCCTCCACCACACTTCTCTAATCTACACTTTTCTTCAAGAATGTGCATGGTTACATCCATTTGAGATGGAAATATGTATGATGCAGTAGCTGACAGGTCACCTGCACTCTGACTAACTGGAAGATCAGGCATCTCCTCACCACTTTTGGGGGTTGGAAGGCTCACCGTGAACATTTGTGTCTATGTATCTCAGGAGAATGCCTTCCTGCTTAAATAGAAAAGCTTACTTTGCTTGCTTGCTTTTTCTGAATGCTGCCCCAGAGGGTTGTTTTCTTCTTTCACTCAAGACTGCTGTTCAGTGCCAGCTATAGTGGCTCTCAAAACTCAGTTGAAGGGTAAAAATAAGCAAGCTGGTAGCAGGGCCTGAGTGAGGGAAGATATCAGCATCTTAAGGGCTTAACTGGCTCCTACTACTTCAGTTGGCTGCCTGTTCTCAAGTGGGTTTAGGGAAGCAGCAGGAAACAGGAAGCTCCCTGAGAATCTGGTGTTAATCAGTCCAGACACTGGGGGTGCTAGAGAGGTACATAAGAGGCTCCTCCCCCTCCTCTCTCTCCCTACAGCTTCTGCTGCTTTCTGTTATTTACTCTCACCTTTTCTCCTCCCTGCCTGTTATGTCCCTTGTGTCCTCCTTCCTCCAGCACAGCACTCCACCATCTCTGTGCATCTAGAGTAGAGAGAATACATATTTCCCAGTGGCAGACACAACTTTCTACACTTTAGGTCCTACTGGGAACTCCCCGCCCCCACAGTCTGGTACCTGAGGCGGCCACCTCACTTTGCCTCATGATGAGGCCAGCCTGTTAGTGGGTTACAGATTATTGCAATAAACTGTAAAAATGCAGGGTCTCTATTCAGTCCATGATCTGAATGTTGTCTAATATATACAGCATCCAACAATGATGACATGAGAAACCCTTTTATTTGGTAAGTGTGTGAGAGAGAGATAAAGGGAATGACTTTTCTAAAGTAATCAGTGAAGGCTGGTCCTATAAAAGATATTACCTCACCCATCTTGTCTCTCTCATAACCCAGGACCAGCATGGCTACAACAACACTGCAAACAACAGAATACACACATAACCTGCTTCTTTAAACAGAAGCTGGTGCGCACTGTGCACAGACAACTAACTCCCTCTATGGAAATTTCAGCCAAGGCACCACTGCCAAGCCACGAAGAAGCAGCTCTTTGTGGTCTCTATTTCTCTAGAACTCTCCTGTTTAATGCACTGTTCAGTTTTCCTGCCTCAGCTCTCCTTGAGTTTTACCTTGGAAATCCCTGATGGAAAACTCCAACTTCAGGACCACATTGTCTAGAAAGGTGGTCTGGCCATTAACTCGCCTATGCAGCTGTTTTTGCAACTAAAGTAACCTAATAAAAAGGTTTGATTACCCATCCAGAGCAAGGAGAATGTTTTAACTCACACAGACCACTTAATAACTTCCTGGTAAACTGTTACTCTCTAATAACTTTAACTCTTTCTATGTAAAGTTTAATATCAAGTGTTGCTACATCAATGACTCATAACATGCATGGAATTTGCATCTTTTGTCGTAAAACTATCTTTATATTTGAAACCTGAGCATATTTGATATGGAGTGACTGAGAGACAATAAACATGAAATCCCACTCTGGTGTTTTGAGTCACTTTTCAGAGTCAATCTGTACTGCCAGCAAAGTGCTTTGAATGTATAAGTTATCTGGTTGGATGGCACCATCCTATAGAAGAAATCACTGTGCTGTCATAGAATGACCTTTTGTATAGCATATAGATGGCTATCCTTTCAAACTAAGGGTAAAATGTACTAAATGTACTTATTTTGTATTGTTGCTGATACTGGCACATTTTGTTAAATAACTGGAGTTATTGGGGGAACATATAATGTTTTTCTCTGTGATAACATGGAAACTTTGTTCCATATGGCCCAATCTTGCACTCTTAATGTAAGACAAATTCCCATTGACCAGGAAAGCTGGCTTATAGATCTAATTCGGTTCAAGATATATAGCTGTGCTTTCTAGCATTCTCTTTTGAGTCTGTATCACAACCAGAGTAAGAAGCAGATATCAGTTTCTCAGATATCAAACAGTAAATACTGATTAGTCTCTGAATAAAATTACGTACCATGAGAAAATGCAAAAAAGGACATATAAAATAATAATAATGTCTTACATTTGCATAGAACATTTCATTCTAAAGCATATTATAAGCATGCATACGGTGCATGCAGTGATCACTGAAACTGAGCTACTGTTGGACTGGAAGGCAACAGCTAGACAGATAATCAGTGAATAGTATGTTGTACAACAGTGTGTAAATAGACATTGGTGTGCATTCCTCCTCTTTTGAAAAATGCCCTCTGATTCTTAATGTCCAAGAGCAAATAGGACCTAGGATTGTTAAGGTCTTTTCTAAAATACTCATATCAAGCAAATTGCATGGAACTTCATCTATCTTTCTTGAAAAGCTGAAGATCTGAACTTATTCCTGATATAATCAAAGTATGCATCCATGACGCCTGCACTAATATGAATGAGTGCCATTTGGGTTTTCCAGTGGTAATAAGACAAGCATTTGGAAAGAGAAATCAACAAATCAAAGATTTACCTTATCCAGTGAATTGCCTTTTAAATGTAGTTTGTATACAGTTTGCTTGAGGTATTGCTTAAAAAGAAGGTTTTAAGATGATTTGAGAGTTATAGATCATCGTTATTGTTTGCTTTCAATGAAAGAATTAACATTTTAATCTGAATACTTCTCCCAATACAAAATTCTGTAGCTTGATTTAATGAACACAGTTTACAGAATGAAAATAGCTTCCACGTGAAGTACTTAACGGAGCTTATTTGTCTCAGTCAGTATTTAAAAGCAAGTAGAATTGGCACATGAAATTATTCTGTTTGGAGATCCACATTCACAGCCAATGTAAAGTCAAACACTCCATGCAACAGACTAGCCGAATTTAACAAAAAACTGTGAATTACTGCCACTGATGCTTGATTGCATAAATATCAATATTTATACTGCTATAAACTATGTTTATGGCACTGAAATTGATGAAGCTATTAATACTACCTAGACTTAGGACTTGCAATTATATTGCTATAAACTTTAATTTATAGTTATCATAATGGTCTTTAGCACTCAACTTGAGGCCTGAAAACATATTATAAATCCATAAAGCAAAGGTTATTTTGCACCAAAGTGTGTTCCCATTTTTAAATAAGAATTTGTTTAATTTGCAGTTATGGTTACAGTTTTTTTAAATGCGCTTTTTCATTTTTTTTTTCTATTTGTTTAATTCTATACACATGGAATGATCTTCTTTGTGCTTTCTATAGCACACTCAATAGAGAGGAATAAACATGTGTCAGGAACCTCTTCACTCCTAAACAAACATTATGATACATGTTTGATAACAAGTTTTCCATATTCATAGCCATTTCTTCTGTGTTATAGTAATGTTGCCTAGGCTACACTAGTTAAAGATCTAATCGTTCTGAGAAATGTAGTAATACTTTACTCAGTAGGGTCCATGCCTGTGCCTCTCCTTAAGGGGACTGTTTAGGAGACAATTTGGATAAAATAATTATTGACTCAACACTTCCTTCAAACACTGAGCCAAATCCAAATCTTTAGCAGTGGGGGCAACCTGCAGCCCATGGGCCTCATGCAGCCATCAGGGTAATCTGATTGTGGCTGTGAGGCGTTTTGCTGACGTTGACTGTCCGCAGGCATGGTCCCCCACAGTTCCCAGTGGCCGCAGTTTGCCATTCCCACAGTTTGCCTGCAGGTTGCCCACCACTGCTTTAGAGTTTGTTTTGAAAAGGTTTTGGCATTTTTTATTGAACATCTCTGCCCTTTGTGTTTTCTAGTGTTATACAGAAAAAACTGAAGCAAGAGAAGTGGCTATTCTCAACATATTTCTGAAAAGTCATTTAATCTGATAAGAGTGCCTTTTCTAGCAAGATCTCTAAATCAAAAATGGTTGAGTAGGTTTGGTTAAGCTTGATGCAAGCATATGAATTCTGGATGCTTATCTGAATTAAATATTTGATATCTGGTCCATTACTCCCATCAGTAATCAGTGGGTGATGGAGTTCCCCATCTGAGTTCCCCCAGGCAGAATAGATCCTTTCTTCATGGAAAAGTAGAGTGCCCCTTGTGCAATATTATCCCTAGAAAAGCCCCAAAGTTGCAGAAGGATTTGTGCAGCGGAAGTGTTCTCTACTGAGGCTAAATTAATTTTCAAAGTGATCCATTCTGTGCTATGGACTCCTTTTCTTCTGGTTTCCAGGGGATGTGAGAGACGAGCTAAGTTGGGCTTCAACTTTACGCATGTTTTTGTTTATATTTGTTATGTTTCTTTAAATAAATCTCTTGAAGCCATTTAAAGGGTCCAACACTATTATATCTGTTCTCCACAAGGTATTTCTGTTCTCAGAATATGGAAATATCATGAGAAGAACAAAACTCAATAAATAGTTCCATAGGAAGTAGGAAAGGAGACAAAAACATAAATGTAAATATAAACACTGGGTTATTCATGTTTGCCAAAATACTAAGTTCTTTGTACAGACATACAGCCCTCATCAAAAGTACTATATTGAACACTCAGTGAGGATGTCCTTCCTTACTTTTATAAGTTACATTGTGGTAGAACCTAGGAGCCCCAGGCATGGTCTTAGAACCTCACTGTGCTAAGCTCTGTACAAACACAAAACAAAAAGATGGTCCCTGCTCCAAAGACCTTGCAAGTGAAGTATAAGACAAGAGACCACAGACAGAGGCAGACAAACAGGAGAACACAAAGGAGCAGTGACACAGGATAGGTCAACATGATAGGAAAAAAGCATAATTTTCTGTCTTTTTCAAACATTCTTCAGAAGGAAAGTAAAATACAAAAACAAAACAAAAAATGCACTCAAGGCAGTTCCACCTTTTTACCTTTTAGTGTAGAATGATATTTCTTGCTGCCAACAAGGAAAAGATTTACACCATAGGAGGGCAAAAAAACTCTGCATTCTTGTGAAATCCAGGGTAAAATGCATGTAAATGAGACACTGGCTTCTCAGGAACTGTCGCTTCCCATTTGGTTAAACAGCTCTGGACATTCTACTTAATTCAAAGGCTGTTAGAAAATTAGAATATAAAGAAGATTAATATAAGGACCATTTGCACAAAAGTTGGTTGTGTTCTTTGAAGAGTACTCCATTATGGAGGTTCAAAAATACTTTGTGTAGTGATGGTGTAGAACTGTCAGGGGGGAGGCGAGGAGCCCGCAAGCAGCTCATCCCATTAAAGAGACAACCATAGTTTATCTGGGTGCACTGAGGGTATGCAAGGGAGGTGTATCAGCTAGTAATATTAGCTGTCTCAACTTGGACAAGCCCAATAGGAGGACAAAATATGGCATGTCCCCTCCTATACACTAGACACTACCAACAGATGACCAAAGACTGCACGTTTTTAAAAGGAAGCAAGAGTTGTTAGCATGGTTCTTGAGACAACATGCCTTGTCCATCATGCCTTTACTACTGAAGTGGTGTATTCCTTCCATCTCCTTGCACAGTTGTGGATAGAGGCATAATCTAGATGTTTAACTCTCTTAACTGCAGACACTACAGGCCAAAGCCAACTTGCCTTACCCTGTGGCTGTTCATATGACTAAAATGAGCAGGGAAGTTCCAGCAAAAGGCTTAAGTTCCAGTGAGACATCCCTTTCCTGGGGTTTGACTTCATTACCAAAAGTAAGTCAGACTAAACATAGATTCAGAGATTCCAAGGCCAGATGGGACCATTATGATTACCTAGTCTGACCTCCAGGGCATAGAACTTCCCCAAAATAATAATCCCTTATGAACTTGAGCATATCTTTCAAAAAATCTAATCTTGATTTAAAAATTACCAGTGAAAGACAATTCACCATGATCCTTCACAAATTGTTCCAATGATTAATTACCATCTCTGTTAAAAATGTAGACCTTACTTCCAGTCGTCTGAATTTGTCTAGCTTCAATTTCAAGCCATTGTATCTTCTGATAACTATCTCTGCTAAACTGAAGAGTCCATTATCAAATATTTATTCACCACGGAGGTAATTTTAGAGTGTGATCAAGTCACTTCTGAACCTTTTCTTTGTTAAAATAAATAGATTGAGCTCTTTGTGTCTTCCAGCCATTAGATTGTGTGATACCTTTCTCTGGCAGATTGAAAAGTCCATTATCAAATATTTGTTCCTCATGTAAGTACTTCTAGACTGTAGTGAAGTTACTCTTTAGCCTTCCCTTTGTTAAGCTACATATATTGAGCTAAATATATAAAGCAGGTTTTCTAATCCTTTAATCATTCTTGTGGCTCTTCTCTGGACCCTCTCCAATTCATCAACATCCTTCTTGACTTGTGAACACTAGAAATGGATATAACACTCCAACAGCAGTCAAACCTGTTTCAAATACAGAGATAAAATAACCTTTCTACACCTACACAAGATTCCCTTATATATGCATCCAAGAATTGCATTAGCCCTTTAGGCCACAGTATAACACAGGATGCTCATGTGTTACTGATTATTCACCATGACGTCAAATGTTTTCAGAGTCACTGATTCCCAGGACAGAGATCCCTTCTTGCAAGTATCATCTATATTTTCTTCAGATACATACATTTGCATTTGATTTTATTAAAAAGGATATCACTTGCTTGAACCCAATTTACAAAGCAATTTGGATTGCTCTGCATCAGTGACCTATCCTCCTTATTATTTACCACTTTCTGAAACTTTGTGTTATCTGCAGTCTTTGTGTTATCAGAGATGATTTTGGGTTTTCTTCCAGATCATTTGTTAAATTGTTAAATAGCGTAGGGCCAAGAAAATATCCCTGTTGTCCCCATAAGAAACACACCCACTTAATGATGATCTTTCAGTAAGACAGCTTTTAATCCAGTTAATGTGTGCCAACTTAACTTTAAATCATTCTAGTTTGTTATTCAGAATATTACAGAAGTCTAGGGATATTATTTCAAAATTATTACCTTTATCAACAAAACTTTTTTTTTCTTAAATGATATTATGTCAGTTTGATAGAATCTATCTTCCTTCGGAGTGCTGACACAGCAAACATCAGCAGAAGTGTTACAGCTAATTCTAACTACCTCAGTATGTCTTGCTAGGGGAGGAATCTTCCTGTGTAATTCAATATCCCTTTGCTCACTGATCTGGAAAATTTTCCCTTATTCCCCTCCCCTTAAAACGAAACAAAACTGAAAAATTCACAGGCAGGTTTCTCCCAAATTCTCACTGCTATAATTAAAAGCTACATTTTGTTTAAGCAAATTAGGAGTTACAATAAAGTGGAAGGAACATGTGAAATGAATAATTAACATTGTATAGACTTCAGCATCATAATTAAGATTAAATACTGCATATATTCAAACGAGATTAGCACAGCCATTGAAAACTGAAATGTGCTCAGTGGGAGAGCCTATGCTGCATTTGCTAAATAATGTTTTATGAAGAGTATTCCAGAAACATTAAGCATAAGGTTGTCATATATCAAATGATTAAAATTTTATACAAAAGGAGCTGTAATTCTGGTAAATGAAGCAATTTCATTTCCCTGTTGCTTCCACCTTTAGGAATATACTGTAAATGGAAAGTGGCTCAATGTGGAGTCTTGCTAAATAGAATACGAATGCCCGTGTAAGAAGTTAATGAGCCTTGGATGCCTCTCTCTCTCTTTAATCCCAGAGCATCTTTTCTGACATGGGGAGCAGTACAGCATTGTCATTCATTTCCTCAATAAGCTAAGCCTCATCATGAATTCTATCATTCGAACTCACAATATACATGGCCGTTATCTGAAATCCATTACCATTTCCATTTTATAGGCCTGATAGGCCTGCGTCAAAATCTGTAGAAATGAGTGTGATTTGCTGTACTATTTCTATAACAAATGAATTTTGGATGTAATGCTGAGTTAGGTCAATTCACGCTCTTCAGCTCATAGGAATGCCATGTCATAACCTACTGGCCTGCTAGGAAAATATATTGATGGTTCTACTGTATTTCACTTGCCTTCCAAGGCTAACAAGCTTTGACTGCTTGGATTTGAAATCAGAGTTCTTCTTCTCATGGACAAACTTGCCTGAAGAGCTAAGCAAACCTTGTCTGCTTTGGTTTTGAAATCAGAGTTTTGCTTCTTTGGATACCTGCACTACTTTTTGTTTTTATTCTGTAGTTTTTAAATCACTAATTTTGTTTTTATTCTGTGGTTTTTAAATCACTTCTACAGAAGACTCACATTTTTCTTGGATTAACACTTCCATTGTCTTACAGTCATATTTAACAGGGTGTAAGCAATTGTCTCATCCTATTAGTATCACTTGCTTCTGAAGTGTTATCCATCTCCACTGTGACAGGTCAACAGTGGATAATACTTTTCATGCCTCCAGCTAAAGACATAGGTCCCAATTCTGCAAAATGCTTAAGCACATGGCTAATTTTAAGTACATTAATAGTTGCATTAACTTCAACGTGACAACAAAATGCTTAAGTACTTCACAGGAGGCATAGTGGAGAAGTTGGAACTATTATTTTATGAATATCATATATACCTCTGTGCATATGTTTATGATGTGTTACTTGCTATGGAGTTAGATCAACAGAGGATTGTTAGAAGAACCAAGCATGACAGGGAACATAATGGCATAGATAAGAAACATACCAACAAACATAATAGATTAATAACTGTGAAGAGACAAATCCTAAACCCCTTCACTAAAGACGTAGCTGTTTTTCGAAGACTGGAGATCACAAGACAAGACACTGATCAGTAAGAAGATCATCCCAGCAGAAAGAGAATGGGGCAGGGGGGATTGTCAGCTGCTGCAGGCTAGCACAGACTGACAGAGTCAGGATCTGCAGCAAGTGGGATGTAATGTGGTGTGCAAGAAAATGGAGGGGATCCAAGGCTAAGTCATGTTCACCTAGGAGTTTGAGAGAAATGCCAAGCATGGAAAATACAGTATATATATAGGCTGTTTGGTTGTTTTAAATCCATTTCTCTAAGTGTTGTGTACCTTTTTGGTAAATAAATCATATTTTCTTTTAAAGAAGCTGCTTCTGTATGGTACATACTGTTACCATTCCATGGGCTCCTGAAGGGAAACTCCTGGAGGTGCCAAGCCCATTGGTAACTGTGCAAACCTGGAGACCCAGTCTGGGAGTGGCTGGACTATAGGTTGTCTCCCACACCCCCAAGAAATGGAGGCATGGGCTAGTCACTTGAAACAGGTGCGTTCAGATGACTGGAAAAGGGTCCCAGAAAGGACAGCCTTAGGGACTGTGCCAGTTCTTAACTCTTTCATACAAAAATTTGCAGTAGCAGAAGATTGTTGCCAAAGATCCTGGGTTCAAATGCTGCTAACCATGGTGAAGGTTCCTTACATTAGTTGGGTTTAAATATCTGCAGAAAGCTGCAGGATAATTCCTGCTGCTTCACTGAACTCAAGTTCTGCCCCTGAATACACTGTGGGAGTAGCCTTCTAAAGAGGAAGGTCTTGCCTGGAACACTCAGATGTTAAGGTAGGATCCTTGCACAGTCAAGATGGGAAGAAAGTTGCTGAGTAGCTTTGATTTTGTTATATTTGATCAGAGCTGGTCTTACAGATGAGTGACATGGGTGACGGCCAGGATCAGGGGACCAGTGGTCAAGAGGGTGTTAAATCACCTCAGCAATCACAGCAGCAGTGGTATTGCTCCTTTGACTGCTGGGGTCTAACACAGGGAATGAGGGAGAGGAACGGCCATGCCCGACCTGACTCGGTTGTGGGGGCAGGAGCCACAGGGATGTGGAGCTGCTGCAAGGCTCCCCTCTCTGGCTTTTCTCCTGCTGTCGCCGCTCTTTGTAAACTACATGAAAGCAAACCATATATATTTTAATACACCCAAATGTAAATAGAAGAGAAGGGTAAGGGCTGACATGATTGCTGTCTCCACTGTAAACAAATATTTAATAATGGGCTCCTTAATCTATCAGCGAAAGGCATACCAAGGTACAATAACGTGAAGTTGAAGCTAGACAAAATCAGAGAGGAAGTAATGTGTAATTTTTTAATAGTGCCAGTAATTGACCATTGGAACAGTTTACCAAGAGTCATGGTGGATTCTCTGTCACTGACAATTTTTACATCAAGATTAGATTCTTTTTAAAAGATATGCTCTACTCAAAGAGAATTATCTTGAGGAAGTTGTATGGCTTGTATTACACAAGAGGTCAGAATAGGACAGTGGTCCCTTCTAGACTTGGTATCTCTGAATAAGGACTGAGAGCTCATGATGATGTACAATCCAGCAATCTCACCCCTTTTTCATCTGATACAGAATTTGGCAGGCTTCTTCATGCAGTGCCAAGGCAGGTTCCTGTTAGTAAGCTTTACTTAAGGGGTAGGCAACCTCTGGCACATGTGCCAAAGGTGGCATGCAAATTGATTTTCAGTGGCACTCACACTGCCTGGGACCTGGTCACCAGTCTGGGCGAGCTCTGCATTTTAATTTAATTTTAAATTAAGCTTCTTAAACATTTTAAAAACCTTATTTACTTTACATACAACAATAGTTTAGTTATATATTGCAGATTTCTAGAAAGGGACCTTCTAAAAATGTTAAAAATGTATTACTGGCACGCAAA
The DNA here is from genome assembly GCA_007922305.1 of Dermatemys mawii. Taxonomy (NCBI): domain Eukaryota; kingdom Metazoa; phylum Chordata; order Testudines; family Dermatemydidae; genus Dermatemys; species Dermatemys mawii. Next base: position 8,699,731 of record ML677355.1, on the reverse strand, counting down.
ACCTTAAATTAGAATGAATAAATGAAGACTCAGCACACCACTTCTGAAAGGTCGCTGACCCCTGCTTTACTGTTACCTGTTGCCCAGCTTTTAAAAATAATAATTAATAATTTGTCTAATAGCATCAGCCTTGGCAGAGCAAATAGAGGGGCTGCTTAAATACAATTAAAATAAATATATAAAAATACCTCTATTGTTAACACAAATATATTAAAACCGGTGAAGTAATCCATTGAAAAAAAGGGAAACAAAGGATCAGTAGTGATTATTTTAAATAGAGGTTTGAAAGGGGGAGTTAGCCTTTTTAAAAGTAGAGTAAGATGAACTGACCTAATTTAATTTAATTAAACCCATTTAGAATCATGCCTTTAGTTAATCCAGTGCAACTTTGTGTGTAGAGTAGGCCTTAAGCAGCCAAGCAAACTATGGATCAGAATTACAACTGGAGGACCCCAAAGAATACAAAACATGATGGACAATGTCATCTTTTAATTAAGGCCATTAACTGAGTTTTTCATATGACACTGTTATGCCTTTTGGTGTGTATTTAATTTTTACTATTAAATTTATATTTTTAAAAAACGTGTAAGGCACTGTGATATTACCGAAGGTATAATGTGGACTGCTGAACAGCTGTGTCCCCTTAAATCTCCACCTGGGATGTCTTTTACACTGCTTTGCTGTGAGAACAAATCATTCCTGGTCCTTCTCACAGATAGTCTCTAGCATGCAAAATCGCTCCCTGGTGAAATATGTGAATGCTCTGGCCCACCACTCATGAATTACATATACTGGCATCAGCCATCTCCCAGTCCCAGACTTGTCCCCAGAAATATGTGACTTGTACTGCTCAGTTCTCTCCTTTTGGACAATATGAACTCATAAAAAGTCCATTTATTTCATCAATGAAAAATGATATGCAACAGTCCTATTATCTCAAATAGAGGTTCCCAAACATTCCAATCCAAACTCACACTGGTTTAGGTAAAATGATACAACTTTATTAACCAAAGTAAGAAAGATTTTCCAGTGACTAGAAATAATGAGGCATAAAGTCAGAATTGGTTACAAAGAAAATAAAAGAGAATATGCAACTAACCCTAACTTAGCAAGCTACATTGAGTCAAAGCAAAGGTTTTATCTTACCATATGCTTACAGCAGTCTGTGCTGGCTGAAAATCCTTCCAGCTAGAATCCATCCCCCAGTTAAATGATGCATCCTTTGTCTTTCAAGCATCATATCTGCAATGGGTAAAGATGGAGGAGAGAGGTGATTTGAAGGCCACTGTTTCTCCTTCTTGTACCCTTCTCTCCTCTTTGAGGATTACTCCAGCTGTGGTTCAGGCAATAGCCAGTCTGTTTACACAGAAGATCCCATCTCTTCCATTGCCAAACTGTAAAGTTCTCACTCACATCCTTCTTCTTGTCAAAGAATGGCTGTTTACCTAAGTGATAGTTAATAATAGTCCTGATATCTTGCTCACATACCAGTATGTCTTGGTCTCTGAAAAAACTGGTTTGGGCCTGATTTACTTCAATTTGGAGCATGCTATAGCAATGTTATACAATAGAATCTTATAACTTTACGTACAATGTTGACACACATATTTTACAAGGATAATAATGTTCAGTAGATTATGAGTTTTAAAATGATACCTCACAAAGCATACTTTGTACAAAATTTTTTGTAGTCTTGTAAAAAGGCCGAACATGAGGTACAGACTGTCACAGATGTCCAAATGTGACAGAAATTGAGTTAAAGTTATGTACCAGAGAGAACAAGAAAATTGCGTGGCCTCATGAAGGAATCTCAGGTGTCTTGGCATGTATGGTCTTGCAACTCCTTGTCTCAAGTTTACAAGTTATTAATGAAAATCACTTATAAAGTCAGTAAGAAAGTAACTCTGGTTATTTGCATGGAAAATATCCTGACAAAATTGCCACAAACTTGTATAGGAGCTGCAGTTGTAGCACCTCACCCCACTGTAATAGTCCAGTTGTTACAGATCTGATCAGATAACTCAACAATAACTCTACCTTCTCTCATTAGTTATGTAGGCCCAAAATGGAGTGAAAATTTATTTAATGTGTGCATAGTCATCTATCCAAGTGATGGGATCTTCAGTGGTGTGATGCAGTTTTTCTAGGGTATCGCTGAGCCTAGTCCACAGGCATTCATTGACAATGTGTGTCATTGTCTGTGTTATGTCTCAGCTGCACAAAGGGCTGTCACAAAGACCCCAGCGATACTGGTTGGCTGCACAAAGACCTTGCCCAGTCCGTAACCAGTTTATCAAGGACATTGGATACAGGGCAGGTCAAAACCAGGCGGGCAAATTGTGGGGTTGGCAATGAGGGACTGGTTGGGGATTATAAAAGATATCCATTCATCTCGCTAGAGTGTTTCTGCCCTAACATCCTGGCATGGCGGATGAGACCATAATGGATGACGTGACAGCAAACATACAGCTGGTGGTTTAAAAAGGTCATTGTGCAGTGGCAGGCTTAAATTATGCGTATTTTCTCCAGTAACTTGCCAGTGGAAACCTCTCATCTGATATGAGGAGGAGCAATATTGCTCAGAACTGGGAGCCCTGGGAATGGAGTCAGATGCAGGGTGCCAGATATCATACACATGGTGGCATGTTACTGCATATCTCTCAGTTTAGTGTGTGACGATGGACTCCAAACTGGTATACAGTACTCCACCACCAAATATGAGGTGGCAAGAGCTGACATCCACAAAGTTGGAGCACATGCATCCCATGACGAACATGCCAGTTTGCTAAGAAAATTATTGCGTGTCTTAACTTTAGCTACTGTCTTCTTCAGGTGGGCAAGGTAATTGTCTACGGTCACACCTAGATAGACCAGTTCTACTTCATGCTTCACCTTCTGACCAGTCAGATAAACATTCAGTTCTCGAGTTGCACTGGCATGATGAATATGGAACAAACTGGAGACTGTTTTCATGATGCTTGGCTGGAAGAGCCAAGTCTTACAGTAGTCAGCTTACTTTATTATGTTCCGGTTTAAGTTGGCATCAAGCTCATGAAACGTCCGGGCCTGGGTACCACAACAGATGTCATCTGTGTAAATGAACTTTTGTGACTTCATTGTTGGTAGGTCATTGATGTAAAGGTTGAACAAGGGTGGCAAAAGCACAGAGTCCTGAGGTAACCCATTGCTCTTGTGTCTCTACGCACTTGTCTTCTTCCCCATATGGACTCTAAACTGCCTATTGCAAAGGAACAGTTTGACGCCACCTGTGACCCAAAGTAGCAAGACCTGTGACACCTTCATGAGCAGGCCAGTGTGCCATACCATATCATACGCTGCTGTTAGATTGGTGAAAATGGTGCCTGTTTTCAAGTGTCTCTGGAAGCCATTTTCAACAAATGTCGTCAGTGTGAGTACTTGGTCCCATGTGCTACAGCCTCAATGAAAGCCAGCTTGGACAAGGCTCAAAATTCTCTCCACATCGGGTAACATGCTGTAGGCCCAAGCATTCCAGTGCCTTGAAGCACACCAACAATCATGATATGTGACGATAGCTTGACGGTTGCCTTGGGTCCTTTCCAGGCTTTGGGAGGCCAATGACTTTTGCGATGTGCCATATCTTTGGTAGCCTACCTTCAGTGATGACCCTCGTGAAGAATTTCACTAGCCAAAGCCAAGCTTGGGGGCCAAGGTTTTTCAGGATTTTGGAGGTATGTTGTCACAGCCCACAGCTACTCAGTGCCTGTTCCTGTCTGTTACAGTGAATGGTTCTGGACAGCTTCTGATCTGTCCAGATGTTTCAGCATGCATCATTCCTTCCTCACTTGTCTGTTTCTCCATTATGCTCTGGCATCTTTAAGTAGATGTCCAGGCTGGCTACCTGGCCGGGTGTCACTGAGTGTCTGCAAAGTGCAAGTGGCTGCTACGCTGCTCCAAGGCGTTGGAGCAGAGTCCAACACGTGAGGCCGGAGCGGGTAAAACTCATTCTCTCAGTCATCTCCTCACATCTGGCACAGTGATCAGTAAAAATAAAAACATATCATGAAAATGTTAATACAAAAGTACTCAACTATACCTTACAGTCATGTGCAGGATTCCTATGTAACCATAATAGCCTTGCTTTCCACAGCTCTCATTGGCTGGGAACAGCAAACCATGGCCACTGGGAGCTGTGGGTGGCCGTGCAAAAACAAACGGTGTGGAAGCCCGCCAGCGGATTACCCTGATGAGCTATGTGCACTGAACTACAGCTATAATCCAATGGTCTCATTCTGATTGTCTCTCATGCATAGTTTCTACAGCACCTCCAGATTTGTCTGTGTAAAAGTGTGAAACTTTCTGGGACCCCAAGTATTCATTCTGGCCTAACTTTATATTTGTTATGCATCAGTGAGAGTTTGCTGTCTAGAGTTCTCTGAGCTAGTAGTGATACATCTGTCATGCCTCCCTTCTTTCTACTGCGCCTTTAACCAGCGTTAGAAGTCTCTGTTTTGTCAGCAGGGAAGGTGGGGCACTGCTGTAAGGCTCCTCTCAAAGAATGAGACACACACAACTGTGCTTTCTCACAGAGATCATACATTAGTTCTTTGTTCTTGGTGTTGTCTTGTTTTTTTCCAAGCATCTCCCTTATGAAAAATAAAAGTAACCTAGACTGGAAGTACATATTGCTCTGTGTGTCTGGAATATATAATATGCCTGTCTTTCATATATATTGTTATTAGTGGTTTATATTCGGTGTGCTAGGAGCTTTGGAAAAACCTTGCATTGCTGCTGTTCTTCAGACTCCTTATAAGGCTGTTGTGATGTTTCAGTCATTAATTATTGTAAAGAACTAAGATCTTCCACTGGAAGGCACTGCAAAAATGCAAAATATTATTATAATTTTAGCTATAATAGGTAACCAAGGATTATTGTTGTGCTTTTTTCATTTGGTTGGTTTTCTTGGGAGCTCATTTGGCCAGCTCAAAGGATCCTTCTTGTTGTTTCTCCTTTCATAGTGTTTCTAGTATAGGTGTTCAACTGCTCAAAATGGTGTAAGAAGCTTCTCTATGATTTTGATCTAGGATTCATGTATATTATAGCCAATTCTGCTAACAGGGGCCACAGAACTGGTATCTAGAAAAATCAGATTTTGTGGCTTCTGAATTCTGAGGATTTTCATATACTCCCACGGGAATTCCTTTGGCATTCAGAATATAAGGCTGAGATTTTCAAAGCTGCCCAAGAGAATTGAACACATTAGGCGTACAGAGAGTTTTAGTGAACCAGATACCTAAATCTTAATTTTTTTCTCTGAAATTAGACCTATTTTCACTCCTTCTTCAGTCATGTGTGCCATGTTCTCTTAGGCCTAATTCAAAGCCCACTGAAGTAAATGGAAAAAAAAATGCCTATTGACTTGAAAGGACTTTGGATCAGGCCCTTAATTCCTGGCTCTCTCATAGTTTTCCAGCTCACAAATGCTCTCTACATTCTCTTTTGTATCCTCTTTCATCTTTTCTCTGCCATTTATTATTCTCTTTTGACATCTCCCACGTTGCTCTAGCTCTCTGGTGTTCCACTGGATCTTCTCTTTGCTTCTTTGGCTGCCTTCCATGTTCTATATTGTTCTGAAATGCACAAAAAGGGAAATGATATATACTCAATATAAGAAAAAGCAGTGATGATGAATTTATATATTATCCAAACAAAGAAGGAGTCTATTTAATCTGTAAATCATCTCTTTCCTGCACAGAAATAAATTTAGAGAATATTATTATAGAATGGTCTGTTTTATATGATTTTTATGATTTACATACTAAATCAATCTAAATGCAGTATACTAAATGCATCTCAAAGCATTTACAAATAATGAGATATGCATAGTGGGATGACTGTATAGGCAAATATGGCAGTAAGTAAGCTTACAGTAATACAGCATTCATACTTAAAAATGTTTACATTGCTCTAGAGAACTAAATAATTTTACCTCAGTGTTTTCAATATTTTCTGTAATAAGCACAGAGAAGTAGAGGGGATACTATAAATAGAATTGATTGAATAATCCATGGCAAATAATATTAATTGTGAATTTAGCTTATTTTTCTGCTCACAAATCATTTATGAACAGACTTTGTTTTTTATTAAACTATTGGCTGAAGAGTTTATGCAGATGGATCTCAGCCTGCATGCTGTTTACAAATTATCATGTTGACTATTTACTTGTCCTGAATTGTGGTGTGGAATTAATCATATAGTATTGTTTCTGCTTTCTGACTGTATAGCTAAAACTTTTGAAACAGTGAATTTCAACTAGGAAATCTTGGTTTTGCATTCAGTTGTATGTGAACAGGGATATCCATACAAAGTTTTCCGCAAACATTTGTGCAAATGTTCACAAATAGTGAAAAAACAAAGGGTGCAAGCCTGGCTGAACTAATCCACACTTTGGCATCTTGAACAATTGTTCACAAACACCATTTTGTAGTATTGGACTAACGCTAACTGGAAATCCCGAGAATATGTTACCTAATTATCCACTGCAAAATTGAAATGTTTTTAAGACCAAAAAGTGTACCTTACACACACTCTAGATGTTAGAAGTTTTATTTGGCGAAGAGAAAAAAGAACACCAGATTGTTTTTAAAGAATCACAAGGGAATAATTCTCTTCTGTTAGGCTGGTACAAATTCATCACGTTGGCTCAATAGTGACTCACTGGTGGGTTGCACTGTCATAAATGAGAGGTGAATTTTAACTAGCTCTTTAACCAGCATGTGAAATGCCTTTAGGTATGGACAGAAGAGTCCCACAGACATGCGACAACTAAATATTAGTCTCAAAAGGTCAGACTATTATGAACTGAAGTCCATGACACTGAAAGCCCAACGAAAATAAATGAAATAACAGCCTTGCCACTGTATGAGATGCACTGTAACTAGTTTTGTGATTCAAACAGTTTATATGATTAGCGTGGAAACAACCCCTTAATTAGGCTTTAAAAAAACCCTCAAAGATGTTTCTTTCATGACAAATATATCCCTATACTCCAATTAAAATCAGTAAGGGAGTTACATATGTAAAAAACTACAGCAACATTATGTTGAGACAAACTAATGAAAGCAAGAGTTATAAGCCTAAAATGCTACCATGTCTCTACCAAATTTTGTTTTAGTATTGAAAGCTTCTATTTTTATACAGTAGATCCAGTGCTATTATAAAGATATATCAAAAGAAAAAGAGAGAGAGAGAGAGAGATTATGATGTGTTTCAGCTGCTTTATTCTAACTTTCAGCTTTCTATTCATATTTAATCTTTAATATGGTGTGATTGGCATCTGCATTTTGCATTCAGATTTTCTATGCCTAAGGGGTGTTGGCTCAATTTTAGCTCTGAGCTACCCCAGGATATGCAGTTCAATATTATTAGCTATTAGTACACTGAAATAGCCTGATAACTTCTATTTAGTGACATGGTTGGTGGTAGCGCATCATGTTGCTATGCAGAGACTTGAGGGTTTTTATATGGATTTGGAATCTCAAGCACCATACTGGTTGAGAAAAGATGCATTGCGGAAATGATATTCTCATTATCTTAGAAAGAGATTGGCAGCACTGCAGAGGGGCATAGTCATCTGATTGGCAAAGAAATAGTGTTTTAAGCAAGTGTGAAAGAAAAAATGCTCTCTGCTTTTTCAAGCAAGTGATAGAATACCGAAAGGAAATACCCTATCAGTGGATAAGGATAAGGGTAAAAGGATATTGCAGATCGGTCAAGGGAATGGCAATGACTGACATGACAAGTTACAGTAAAAATACCAGTCCGAGTGTTCATCATCTTACATTTTTACCCAGCAAGATCTCCAACTGAAATAAATAGGCAGAGAGAATAGAAAACTTGCTAACTAACTTACAAGGAAAGATGTTTACAAAAATATTAAAGGCCTTTTTGTAAGCTGAATGGGACAGTGAGAAATGATTCATGCCATCTGACTGGTTAATGCACATCATGTCCAAATTCCCCGTCCAAACAAATTCAAATTGTACCATCCATTAAAAAAATCAACATCCATATACCAGTTTGCTTTCTCCCCTCTGCCCCCAGTTTATAACAGTAATAAAGAGAGCAGAACAGGTTATTTCATGCAGCTGCGATTTTCCAAGCTGTATGGGCCTGGAAATATGCACTAAATCAGGAACACAAGATGACTGTTATGTGGACTTTTCAAAATATGACTTAGTTGCATGCCAGCTGATGGGGCATACTGAGGAAAGAGTGCACAGTTCTTGTACTTTGTAGGTATTCTTTTATTAATTTAGATAGAATATACTGACCCAAATAATTAAAAGGGTTAACAAGACCCTGTCACTGTCCAACATGAAACAGTGTAAAAGAAAGTTTGGGGTTTGGTAGACAGGGCCCTCAACCTGCTTAGTGCCATGACAAACCACTAAAAAACGATTTAACCTTTTATTAAAGATACTGGAAAAAAAGGAAAAACAGAGCATTTGAAATGTAAAGTATTAAATAAGGTTTTCACTATAACAGCATTCCTTGTTCCCTTTCTCTCAAGCTGGACAGTCTTGAAGGAAATCCAACAATCTTTTAAATGGTAATTATCTTGCAGGGGGGAAGAGAAGTTGTTAATCAAGATATTGTTGCTGTCTTTAACGTTAAGTCGTGTCCTGTTTTCTAGAAGTCAAAAACAGACAAATACACAAAAAGAGGAGAGAAACGATTAGCAAAGATAGAAAATACAGCTTCTGTCTCTGATGTTGACTCTCACTTGCAAACTCAATGCTGGAGAAACACAGACTTTATGGCTTTACTATTGAAAATAGAGAGTCGGGGTCTCTTCCCACTATCCTGCTTCTGACTGCACCTTTTAATCCCTGTTTCATTTATTTATTTATGTTTAACATTTATAACATTTTTGTTTAAAAGGTTAAAGTTTGTGAAAGCACTGAGACACCCAAAGGGTTAACTCACAAAGTTAACACCACAAGACAATGGCTGCCAGGCAAGGGAAAGAGTGTTTGTGTCAGCTTTGCAACCTTGAATGAAAATGTGGATGGATATTTAGAGGAATTTTTTAAGCTAATTCATTGTACACATACATTTTCTTTTTAAATAGGTCTTTTCTTAGATTCTACAGCCCTTGCTACATTGTATACAATTTATTATGAGACCAAATACATATTTTAAACTTGCTCAGCTTAACCTTGCCAGCCTTTGAACCTTTTTTCCTAAAATGATTTTACACACCTGAAGTCTTCTTTGTATAAACTGCAAATTATGAGCATATGACACATTTAAGTCACTTACATTTCTAAATAACAATTTTTTATTTTATATTTATATTTTTAATAAGTGTTTTTACAGGTGAGAAATTTTTTTTGGCCTGGGCTTTGATAACTGCTGGATTCTAACAATGTTTTGTTTTACTGCTGCTTTTCCTGTCTTACATTTTTTCTGTCTGAGGTTCCGAAAACTGACTCTTACACTTTTTCCCCCTCTTATGTTGATAAGCAGTATTTTTTCCAACTTACTAGGTGTTTTTCTCTTGTTTTTCATATGGTCTGTTGTGTGAGCTGACTAATGCCTCCTGCATTGCTCTTAATTATTTTTTACACAACCATTCCCAGGTTATATTCCCAGCAGTATTTTTGGAAGCAGTTAGCCATATAGAAACTCCTATTTTCTTCTTAGTGATTTTGACTAAATCATTCATAATCCAGTCATTCAAATCAGATTGTCACTTTGCCTGCAGTAGCCCACACAATTGATCATTCACAGACACATTCATTGGGAAGGATCCATTTCCTTAAGAATGCCTTTAAAGGCTTCTGGAGGGAAAAAATCATGTAGCAGTGGTAGTTGTTACCACCTGATCTCTCCTTTACATAACTGGGTTAATCAATAAGGGTTTTACCAAGTGTGACTGTACTTAACTGAGTTATACTGCCATAACTAGGCTTCAGTATCAAACCAAACATTCTTTTTAAAAACTTTTAACTTTTTTAACACATTCACTTTTTAATATTTTTTACAAATCCCAACTTTTTCTCTCCGAACTCTGCATTGTCATTTGCGCAAAAGCTTTTTTAACTTCCCATTCTCTTTTCTTAATTACTTACTTATTTTTCACATTTCTCAGTTGAATTCTTTTAGCTGCTTTAAGTTTATCTTTTTTATATTTTTGCACTTATTTTTTAACATAGTACACTTGCTTGGAAAGATGTACTCACGAAATATAGTCATTGAAGGATAGGTGCTTTTTACTTTGGATTTGGTAACAGACATTGGTAACACATTGTTTTCTCCACGACCTTTGAGAAAACTTTACCATTTAGTTTGTTTCCTTCTGTAGAACTTTGTTTTGCTTTTTATGCTTTTTACATTTATTTCTTAAGGTGGCACATTTTGTTTGTAAAGTTTTAATTGTGAGAAATAATCTTTTTGAAACTGCTGTCTTGATTTGGGTTTCCTTAGGAATACCCCCCCTACTCCAAAAAAGAGTAGATAGGATCCATCAGCAGCCACAGAAAAATACTATTTTATGTCATTTTATACAATTTTGCTGTGCTTTACCAATACTTTATTATTTATGGCATTTAACAGGTCTCTGCTGATAATTTTTATTTTTGAAGACCATTCTCTGGAGTGCCTTTTTCACCTGGTTCCAGTCTCCCCTAATAGTTCTCTGAGGAGGCCATAGTATCCATCCTTAGTTTTAATCTACTTCTCCAGTGTGGTATTAACTTCTTCATATTTAAACCTTTACAAGCATCCCATTCCATTTTTCTTAATGATTGGTTGCAACTCTCACACTAAGAGATGTGTATATAGGCTACCTGATTCAGATAAATGGATCTGAATCATGACACCAGTATGTTGGGTTTGGCTCTGAGGTCTTAGCCACTCCAGAGTATGTTGAGGTGGCTTCTAAGACCCTGCCCATTCAGTAGCCTCTGAGACCTTATCCACTCAGTTCCCAAGAACTCAGCTGCCTCCAAACTCATGACTGAAATTTTTTTATTGGCATACTGTCAAACTAAACTTGAGTAGATCAGGCTCAAGTATAAAGAGTGGATATAGGGTATACCACACATTCAAAGTTACACAACTAACCTCTTCCTATCTATACATTTACACATTACATTGCATTTATTATACATTGTATCATAGATATTGGGATTGGCCTGGTTATTTTGTAGGAATCAATCCCTGTACAACATGCTCTGTCCATGTACAACTTATTTTTTTACATCATCATTACATTTCTGACTTTAATTATTTTTATCTTGTCCATTGCATATGGTTCATTGGTAATTCCCCATTATTTTAGCCATAAAAATATTCTTTTTCCAGTTTTTTTTATCTATTTACCCCTAATCCTGTCTACCATGAAATGAGGCCTTACCCATGTCTAATTACTCATGCCAGGCCAAGTTTACACTCCCAATTAGCATAAATTTATAGGCTCAGTTACCTCAACAGCGAGACCTTGAGTTTAGGCATACTAGAAGGGTTTTCAGATTTTTGAGAGGGTGGGCGGGTGGGTGGGAATACAAGAGGATATAAGCACTGGAAAGTTAAGACACCAGAAGGCATGCCTAGTGTTGGGGAAAATGAAGTAGGACTTTGCTAGCTCTTCCTTCCTGAAATGTAGACAATGTAGACAGGTAGCACTTGCACTGAAGAAGAGCGACCCACTTGAAGCGGTTCATGCCCCAATTTAAGGCATGCAAACAGTGCTCTGTGGCAGCAGTGAGTGGCTTTAGATTCCTGAGGGTATCTCAGACTGTCTGTTGCTCTGCTGGGACAGTCTTGAGTGATGTGAGTACTGCTTTTGGTAAAGAAGACATCTCCGGAGTTTGGTGTGGGGAACAGACTGCTGTCCACTTAGATCCTGCAACTTCTTTGAAATGCAATCCCACATGCTATATAAGGAATTCTTCCCTAGTGAGCCATCCATAGAAGCTGCAGAAATCTCAGATCCCCTGTGGTCAGGGTTGTGGAGGATGGGCAGTTGGACAGATGTCAATGAGGCAGAGACTATCTCTGCTTTCCAAATTGCTGCCCTGTCATCCATTAGGAAGCCTTTTTCAGAATCCTGGAAGTATGAATCTGAATTGTAATAGAAGTAATTGTGCAAGAATGGTGTCTGCCCACCTCCTCAGTAATGACAGTGAGATGGGCAAAGTCAGCACCATCTCTGCACCAGAGAACAGAGCTGAGGGGAAGTGACCATTCTAGCTAAGCCTCATGTGGAAAAAAATATGTTGTCTATAGGAAATATATTATATTTCATGGTGGCATGAGGGTCTTACCATAAAAGGATTTAAAGTGATGGGTGATAGCTGTAAGGGAAAATACTGTGTGGCATAACAAACATAACATAATATATATTCCAAATAAAAAATGGATAATTTAACAGTTGATAAGGGGAATATGTTCTCTTTTACAGATTTTTCTGTACTTGGAAATAACTTCAGATATTGAAAGCCAATTTCTGCTGACAGTTACACCTGCACATCCACACTGACATGAGGGAATGTGTCCATGGGGCTATAGTACAATAGAATTTGGAAAATGAATAGTTTCTTTAAAAAGAGGGTTAATACATTTGAAAACAAATTACAAGGCAATTCTTCTTTCAATCACCCCCTTTCCCCTGATAGTGGTATTCTTTGTAAACAATTTGAAGGGATCTTACTTGAATCAGCTTATATTCAGTTGGAATTTGCTTTTAACAATAAGTTGAGCTTTAATAAGCTGGTACCCAGAGTTTGTGCCATGCTGCTTCAAAGAGATAGCAAGACTATGAGTAAGATCAAAAAGACATGGTCATGGGATCTTAACTGCCAGGCAGAAGAAGAAACAGAGAATTATACTGGGACCGTTTCTATTTTTTCCTGTATATAGAAAAGAATGATTCACTTTAATTTTCTACAAAGAGTTTACACCACTCCTTTAGTCAAGAACTTTCTTTTTCCTCTGTGGCAGACATGTAAAACTTTGAAGACTTCTTTATGCAACTGAATATGGTTCTCATATTCACTGGGAGACTACAGAACACTGGCAACATATACAGTAGCAAAACTGAGAAAACAGCAGTATGTGCTTATTATGTATCTATCAAGTATTTTTTTAAAAACCTCCTTTGTTAACTTTAAAATGAAGAACTAGATTTTGTGCCTTGTACAAATCAGCCATTGCTGCATAGTTTTGAAGCACTGGGAAAACTGAACAGTAGAATCAAATTCATACCTAAAGTAAACAGGTTCAAATCCACATACTTCAGTGCAGTATTATCCACTTATCCCAATATTCAAATAAATACCAGCATGCTTGGATAAGAGATGCGTGAAATTTTTCAGACAAATAGTTTATTCACTGACAATGCAGATGCAGTCGACGCAAAACTATTAGCAAATTTTATATGAATTTCCTGAATGGTTTCTTCAAAAAATAACATTTTTGCTGGTTTCACAAGGGGACTAAGGAGCCAATCACAAAACAGCTGGGGAAGAAAGTAGTACCCTTTTGTAACCTTGAGTCCAGTGGTTAGGGTACTCACCTAGGATGTAGAGGACCTGAGTTCAATTTCCTCTGATGCAGAGGAGAAATTCGAATGTAGGTTTTCAGTATTACAAGAGAATGCCTTAAACAAGAGGATATTCCATGGTGGGGCTCTCTCATTCTGTCCTTTTGAAGCTGTTCCAATTCATATAAATAATTAAATAGTAATTGGAGCAGGGTCTGTAACCAGACTATAAAGTCATTCCAACTTTCTCTTTGGCCAAATGACCTGGAGTGGGGGGTTGAAAACACAAGTTCAAATCTCTACTCCATATCAGGCAGAGGGGAGTGCTTAACCAGAGCTTCTACATCCCAGGTGAGTGTCCAAACCACTGTGCTAGAGGTTATGAGGGTACCTCTTGCTTTGTGAATCAAGCCCTTAATTTCCTTTGATCTTTATTCTAAATATTCCCAGAAATTAAATGTTTAGGTTCTGGTTGCATGAAACATTTCATTCACCAAAAACAAAATTTTTGATCACTGTGTCAAGTGGTCAAAATTTTGCAGTTTTTTTTTGTTTTGGTTCAGGTTTAACTGATTTTCTATCTTGTTTCAGAACTGCCAGCAAACTGAAAAAATCAGTTATTTATCCATGTCTCAATTAGATATTTATTAAAACTATCCAAACCTCTTAGGGTGTTAACATTTGCTGGAATGATTATACAAATTGACTTTGTCTGATTTTTCAGCATTGCCTTTTTGGAGTTGGGTCTGAACAATCTTTCCCATTATATTTAGTTATTTTCCATTTCCTCTGCTGACTAGAATACAAAAATGAAGAGGAACATTAAAATTAGAAAACAGCACAAAAATGAAGGCTAATTACATTATTTTGAACCACTACAACGTTTTGATTTGGATGGCATTTTAGAACACAGATTCTGTTATTATTTTATTCAAAGGAGGTACATAGCAGAAGAAAGTTGAGACTATTGTTGTCTGGCAAATGGATTTTCTGTCCTAGAAAAAATGGGATTTCAAATATGTTTATAATAATTTTGATATAAAATTAAGTAAATTTCAAAACAAAAGGGCATTTTGAAATAAAATCAAAATTTTCCATTGGGACACTGTTGAAAGAGTGTATTTAATCTTTTAAATAAATATATGTTGAAACAGTGTATGCGCACGTTAAAATAGTATATATATATCAACATTTAAACATTTTTTTTTTAAAAAAATCCAAAACTACATTTTGTCACAAACTATACAATTTTTTTAAAAAGTCTTTGTCAAAGAGGCATTGTCCAACAGAAAACTATTTTGTCTAAATGTTTCCAACGAGCTTTACTTAAGACATGTAGGGATATACAGTGCGCCTCTAAGTTTAGGCTCTGATTCAAAGTTACTGTTAGACTACATTCTTTAGGGTAGCTCCATGTATTATTCTATACGTTCTGTAGAATGCTGGGTACTTCTAATGAGGGACATCAATTATTTCTACCATTAATTGTAATTAATATTAATTGCTGAGAGATAGGATAGCTAACTGAAACTTGTTGTCTGGCCCAGGAGAAAAACAGAGCTGAATAGCTCCAAGACTATAAGATCTTTTGAAAAGATAATGATCCAAAATCTTCTCTCTCTTACAGAACTTTGTCCATTACACACAGAATCAGTCATGAACAAATGGTACAAATAATTGATGTGCCTCATTAGAAGTACCATCGATATAATCATAGAATCAAAGGACTGGAAGGGACGTTGAGAGGTCATCTAGTCTAGTCCCCAGTACTCATGGCAGGACAAAGTATTATCTAGACCATCCCTGACAGGGGTAGTAATAGATATGGGTCTATCCATTTGTACACAGCTTAGCTCCTTTTCATACTCCTACTAGTTGAGAATGGGTCCTATAGTGTTATCAAGAGCACCTCTGAAACCTTAAAACTTGGGAGTCGTGTAGGAAGGATTTCTTGTAACATTTGTCTTGAAGAACTGATTTCAATACACTTAGATTAGATACAGATATATATTGTATTGGTATATTTATACTCTGCATTCATTCAAATAGGTTTTAAAGTTGGTGGAGGAAACATACTGCCATGGATACATGAAGAATATGGTGCATTCATAGATCAGTGCTCTGAATACAGCTCAGGTAGACAAACCTGTGTTAGCTTTATCTTGAGTACAGGAGGAGTGAAGTTGCAGGACTACAGGATGGAATCATGAGTAATTACCAAAACTTCTGGGTGAACTAGTACAGCCCACCTGAAAGCGTGTGCTGCCTCAGCTTTATTGCTCTGGTACTTGAGATAGCTAGATTAAAGCTAGCTTGGGTAAGGCTACTGAAGATGAATACACCCTCTGTGATTATGGTATAAAATATACCCTTACATTTGTAGGTATGTTAGCGTTTACAAATTTAAAGCCAAGCAGATTTCAGAGTGACCATAAGGTACATGACAAAAGCAAGAAAGTTCATTAAGCTGAACAGTAAGAAATCCTTAATACCTTAAAAATCATTAAGAAATATTTTTCAAATCTTGGGAATTATGATGTCTCATATGATGTCTCATGTACTTAAAATACACATTATATACAATAAAAGCTTATTTGTTTTTACATGTTAGGAGAGTAAGAATAACATTTAATTAATTTTGAATTTGCATTGCATAATTATGTGTTAATTAATTAATTGCATTTATTTAAATTAATTGAATTGAATTTGAATTTAAACCTAACAGCTGAACTATCACTATCACTTATCAAGGGTTCAAAGCTTCAGCCTGCCACTTTAAGATTAATATTCCTGGTTTACAAAGGTGAAAGGATAATAGGTCTTTAATCTTCAGATTATGAATAAATTGTGAAATTGAGGAAAGTGTTTTCTGACCTCTTGTTTTTATCCCTCCACCTCTTCTAATTATATATAACTTCTAAAAATATAACTTTGTCCAATAAATAATAATTCCAATTCAAATTACTGCTGTTCTGTGCATTCCATCTGTGTTACACTTCTTACCTTGCCTCCAATTAGTCTGAGGACTAGACTACATGGGTGACAATCATTGCGGCCCTCCCTGAGGTAGCCACAGCACTGTTAATTAATTCTACTCCAAGGAGTAGAGAAAGCCATTGTCTCCCCAGGTGTCTCATGTAACAGTCTTTAATTCTGTTTTTCTACTGATATGGGATGTGTGGTAATTAGACCCCTGAACACTTGCAAGAACCTGCCTGACAGTTAAGCTTTTAAGGGAAAAAAATCACTCCCCTCCTTAGTACCTCTATATTTGTGGTTTGATAACTGATATCTCAAGGACTACAGGGGTCTCAAGGTGCTGTGAAGGAGTATCTTGTTCTCCTACCCTCAAACTTTGTTAGTGGAATTACCATAGGAATAGGCACTGCAGAAGATGGTGGGTGTAATGTTCTTTGGGGTGCATAGCATTGGTGGCCATTCTTAATACTACACTCCTTTTCAAGAAGCACAAATGTAATACATTGTGACTGTATACCTACACAAACACCCTGGTCATAAATTTGGATTGAATCTCAGACCTTCAGCAGCAAAAGCCACTATCACTGAGCTAGAGAAGTAGCTCCCTTAAGTTTGAAAGTATAAGGATGAACTATGAGCTGGTGTCATCTACTAAAGGGAGACCTTATTACACACACTAACCCACTGTGTTACATAAAGAACCAAGATTCAGGCTGGTCTTTATACAGATATGCATGGGGATAGTGACCTGTGTTGTCTCCTCTCCACTGTACAGCCATGCGAGACAAGGCAGAATTTGGCACTTATGTTCTCATGAGAAGGATCCTCAAATTCTTTTTCATTAGAAAACCCAAATGGCAACTAGTTTCTGCTCTATGACAATTAATCCCAACGCTGAACATGGCAATGGAGGGCATTTATTTTACTGCATTGTGGCTTTCCACAAGAAAGGCAGACACACTGTGTAATGGACATTCAGCTGCTCTGTAATACTTTATTAATATTGTATATTGGCATAGGTATGAGATGTTTACTCCATTACTATGTTGTTGAGGAGCTATGCAGACTGACTCACTGAAGCATCTGAAGCTGTTAGGCCTGCCTAGTCTACCATGAGGAGATAGTAAACCCACAGGCAAATATATCTGCCTGTAGAGTGCTGTTTAGAAATCTCTTTCCCTAAATGCTTTGTTCCTACTATTAAAATTGAACAGTACCTTGGTTTTAAGAATGTTGTTTGGTTACTATACTGACTACTGGTCACAGACTCCTGGAAGGAAGAACCACAGGTGCCAAACCCAGTTGAACTGCTCTGTAAGCCCAGGGGATACACAAGTCTATGTAACCAGGGCCACGTCAAAGTGTGGGAGAATTGGAGAATTTCACCCCCAGAAAGATGAAGGCTAGAGGCTTGACACCTAAGGGAGAGAGGTGCACCTAGCTCTGCAACAGGGACAAACTGATTTTAACCTATAAATTAAAATGTGACAAGTGATATGAATTTACAGAGTGGTGCAATGAGCAATACAGGTGCAGTTATCTATTGACAGCATGATGCCAACTTGACATTAGTCTATAATTCCTGTTGCATTCACTGCAGTACTGTATTCAGAACAAACACCTACGCCCAGATCTACTTTGACTTCATTGGAGCCATTACATCAATGGAGGAGCTAGCACATTATTGTTGTTATTAAGTTTACTTTGAATTTTTTTTTCATGTTTTATTAGAACCTATGCCAAATCTTCCTGTTTTTTAACAGTTACAATAGAACACACCTGGAAATATAGGGTGCTGATCCACTGTCTATGTATTACATGCAATCAGTGCCAAGGTAGCAAAAATAAAACATGCACAAAACAATAGGATTCACTTAGCAGCTGCTTGTATTGAACATGTCTGATTATCTCTTGTAATAAAAGGTTTTCATGGGCTTTGATTTTAAGTTCAGTAGTGCATCTCTGTCTTTTATGAGATCTAAATTATTCCAGTTATTACCAGTTTTAGAAAATGTAAGTTAAATTACAGAAATAATCATATGCCTCTGCTGTTTATTTTTCTCATTAAAAATCATATCACAAATACTGTAATCATATACTTCAGGAGCATAGGTATCGCTTGATGTTTTTATCCCCAGGTAGCATGGCTATTAGAGTAATTGCCCGGCAATTTAAAATCTGAAAGTATCAGGAAGGATTTTGGTCACAAAACCATAATTAGAAAGTCCTTTCTAAATCAAAAAGCTTGCAGTTAACAATTCTCACTTTGAGACTAGGATTTACATGGTATCCAAGTACCTCCCAAATATTTAAAAATAGATGAGTAACAATTTCTCACTCTTCCTTTTCCAGCTTGTAGGCGCAATAGCTTGACTGATATATTGTGTTTTCTTTGTTTATCTTTGTGTTGTCAAGTGAGCAGGTGTGTTGTTTGTGTTTGATATAAGAAATTATTTAGGGAACCAATTTAAAGGAATTAGTTTAATTTCTGTTTCTGAAAGATTTGTCTTTTCACCCATGGTCATTCTTATCTCCTGATGCCTAGGCTTTTTGACGTTCTAATGTTGCAATAGCACATTCTCATGAATAAATTGTTTTAATACTTCTGGTTCAAGTCTTGTGGAAACCATTCAAGGCCATTTCAAAAGAGAGATAAAACCAATCTGCTTGGGTTCAAAGGCCTTCAAGTTTTAGTTCAAATGAAAATGTTTTTTTTCCCATGGCCAAAGTTTGGATTCCTGTGGAGCAGCCATATTGAAAAAATGCTTTAGGATTCTCTCTCTCTCTCTCTCTCTCACATACACACCGTTTTCCAGTTTGAACATGTTATAAACTCAAATTTCATCAATCACCAAGTTTTGTACATATGCAGACAGAGCAAAAATGTAATCTGTAGGTTTGACAAAATGCTCATAGACGTGAACAAAATTTGGAGGCTGATGGCAAGTTTTGAGTTTGCACTACTCATGTTTAATGGTAACCATGTCTTTTGCTTCAGTCTTTTGCTACATTGAGAAGAAAATGCTCAGCACCTTGTCAGATTGAATCCTAAATATCTACATTTTGGTACAAGCTGATTATATGGACTAATGGAGCAACAACCATTAGAATGGTGTCCATTCATTCCCAAGAAATATCCAGCACTGAAATACCTATTCTTGGACTCAGCAGAGTATTTCATGATGATTATTTAAGTTAACCTTTTATTTTATTTATTTATTTATTTTGCCCTGTGACATGTTGTTGTGGTATAAAGAAGTATGGGGAATACATTTGTCACCTAGCCCTGTTTCTCACAGATAGCACTGTAACCCTTGGAGAATACAAGTGCAGCTTGTCAACTCATCTAGTATCCCAGGAATCCCACCCTTTTGTAATGGGAAATTATTGGGATTCTGGTAACACCTCACTCCGACAATCCACCCCCAAAATAACCAACAAACACCAATGGAGATGGAAAGGGAAACTGCTAGCAATGTGACCCCACCACACATACCAAAAGAATATTGCAGAATTGCTGGTAGCAATTCAGTCCCCACACATCAGTGCGAAATTCTGGGAAGAACTCAGCATCACATACACACTTGCCCTTGCACACACAGGCTTCATTTCATTTTTCTGGGGTATAGATTTTGCTATATGGAAAGCGTTAATGCTTTGAACTTCAGCCATCTGAAACAGAGGCCTGGTTCCATTCAGCGTGCAGTATTCATCAAATACAATATGTATGATTTTTGAATATTTCATAATGGACTTTTATAAGTTGCACTCATATAAAATACTCAATGGGCCATTAGTACGTTTCCCCCATGGTCACATTATTTTAGCAATACACATGAGGAACAGTCTCTTCTAGAACCACACCTGCAACTGTATGTCTTCATGATTACAGTGTTTATTCTCCCGCCTCACCCTACATGCCCATGTAACTCTTGTTAATGTTAATGGGTGTTACACACATACACTGATAAAAGAATAGATACTTAAAATTTCAGGATCCCACAGGATAAGACATGCAACACATGCCAAATCCTGACATGCATGCACATAAATGGAAAATATAAGGATGTGACCCTTAGGAACTAGCTTAGAAATCCATTCACTTCAGGGCATATCTCTTCATTGTCATTCATGATGCAGGAAAACCCTCATAATAGAGCCAATTCTACCTCTAGCCCACACAGACCTTAGCTTACTATGGCTATCCTATAAAAGTTGAATTATGGAAGTGCAGGGATAGAAAATGATACTGATGAAAGAGAAAATAATAGCACATAATTTAGAAATCTCTGTACTGTTTTTATTCCTGTGTTCTTCTCAAGCATCTTTATTCCATCTTTGGGTTTTGGCAATTGAAAACAGTGTCAAGAGATTAGATGTGCTTGATTAAGAAAAGTTATCTAGTCAAATTAAACATGAAATATGTTTGGGCCATCTCGCAACCAACCAAGGAATGAGAGAGAGCACGTGTGCAGTGGAGATGCTTAATCTTAGTGCACTTTGACTAAAGTCTGATTACTTATGCTTTCAGTTAATTTAATTCTTCAAACCCAGTTTCCTTTAACTGGACACTGTCAACCAAGGGTTAAACAAGGACTGTGAATGGCTTAGTTATTACACTAATTGAATCTATTTCCCAGTTAAGTTTCCTTCACACCTTCTTGTCAACTACCAGACATGGATCCACTTGATTATCACTACAAAAGGTTTTTTTTCTCCTGCTGATAATGGCTCATCCAAATTAAACAGCCTCTTAGAATTGGCATGGTAATTTCCAACTTTTCATGCTTTCTGTGCAAATGAAATGCATCTTACTTCTGTGTGTTCCATTCTATGCATCTGATGAAGTGGGCTATAGCCCACAAAAGGTTATGCTGAAATAAATTGGTTAGTCTCTAAGATGCCACAAGTATTCCTCATTTTCTTTATGGATATAGACCAGAGGTAGGCATGCGTGCCAAAGGCGGCACATGAGCAGATTTTCAGTAGCACTCTCACTGCCTGTGTCCTGGATCTGGGGGTCTTTGCATTTTAATTTAATTTTAATTTAATTTTAAATGAAGCTTCTTAAACATTTTATTTACTTTATATACAGCAATAGTTTTAGTTATATCCTATTGACTTATTGGAAGAGACCTTCTAAAAATGTTAAAATGTATTACTAGCATGCGAAACCTTAACTTACAGAGAATATATGAAGACTCGGCACACCACTTCTGAAAGGTTGCCAACCCCTGATATAGACTAACATGTCTGCTAATCTTAAATCTGTCACAAGTGTCATTCAGAGTGCAACTTGCAAAATCCAAAAGAACATCACAAACACATGACAAGCTGAAAGTTTCACAGTTTGCACAAAAGAGAGAAGACAAAGAGGACAGTACATTGTGTTGCCCATGTTGTAGTATGTAGTAAAATTAAAGAAGAACCATGTCACAAGATCTTGATGCTGCTCCCACTGAAATCAATGGCAAAGTCCTGTTGACTTCAATAAAAACAGGGTCAAATCTTTAGTATGACCAGTTTCTTCAATTTGGTTTGTCATCTATCAGCTCAGTTTATCTATTAAACTAATTATCTCCCAGCTATCACATACGCTATTTATGTTTATCTACAGTCTCTTCTAAAAATATAATAGTACATCTTTTTGAAGTTTTGAAAGAAAAAGCACACATGGGAACTAAAAATATGTCTTTGGTCTAAAAATAGGGAGAGCATAAGAGCATAAGAATGGCCATATTGGGTTAGACCAAATGTCCATCTAGCCCAATATCCTGTCTTCCGACATAACCAATGCCAGGTGCCCCAGAGGGAAAGAATAGAACAGTTAATCATCAAGTGATCCATCCCCTGTTGCCCATTTCCCAACTTCTGGCAAACAGAGGTTACAGACACTATCTCTGCCCATCCTGACTAATAGCCATTGATGGACCTATTCCTCCGTGAACTTATCTAGTTCTTTCTTTGAACCCAGTTATAGTCTTGGCCTTCACAACATTCTCTGGCAAAGAGTTACACAGAATGACTGTGCATTGTATGAAGAAATACTTGCTTTCATTTGTTTTAAACAGGGACCGGCAACCTTGGCACGCGGCCCCTCAGGGTAAGCACCCTTGGTGGGCCTGGCTGGTTTGTTTACCTGCTGTGTCCTCAGGTTCAGTCGATTGCAGCTCCCACTAGCCACAGTTCGCTGCTCCAGTCCAATGGGGGCTGCGGGAAGCAGTGCTGTGCTGTGGGAGCCATGAATGGCTGAATCTGCGGATGTGGCAGGTAAACAAACCGTCCAGGTCTGCCAAGGGTGCTTACCCTGGGGGGCCGTGTGCCGAGGTTGCCAATCCCTGGTTTTAAACCTGCTGCCTATTAATTCATTTGGTGACCCCTAGTTCTTGTGTTATGAGAAGGAGCAAATAGCATTTCCTTATTTTCTTTCTTCACACGAGTCATAATTTTATAGACCTCTATCATATTCTCCCTTAATTTTCTCTTTTCAAGGCTGAAAAGTACCTCTCTATTCCCACCTTGTCAATTCCTTTTCTCTTTTCAACAATTGACTTTGGGCCTTAAAAGTAGCTCATAGTTCAAGTTCCTAACCTAAAGATTAATGCAGAGTTTCAGCACGGAATTTAATCAAAAAAACGCTCAGCTGGATCGCATATTCCCTCAAGAAAATTCTCCACTTTGGAAGGTGTTTGGAATCAAAGGGAGTTCAATGGGAGTTTTGCTCAATGGGAGTTTTGTCACTGATGCTAATGGAACAAGGAGTGGGTGCACTGATTTAACAAAGCCATTCCCTGTGAGTGTAATCCCACTCCCTTTCTATAAGCCTCTATTGAGGATCTTGCAGGTTTTGGCAGACACATGCTTCTATGAGGCACAATATAGGTACAATTCTTAATGTTACTAGAAAGAGCAATATAGACATGTGGCACTGTTTGCTAGAACTGCTTTTGCGAATGAATGAATTGGAATGTTTAATAGCGAGCCTTAATTTGCAATGTTTGGGACATACCCTTCTCTCGATCCACTTTAAGTCGATAGAAGCTATGTGCATGAACTAAGCCCCTGAATGATTCACTTTTCAGTATTTACCACAGATGATCATGCTAGTTTCAGGGGTTTCACTATTTAACTGCAGCCCCAGCAGAAGATCTCATATTGGTCAAGTTAATACAAGTCATTACTTCACTTGTTACTTGACTACAAAATAATGATTTGCAGCCATGGTAACTTCCAGCAAAGTCCTGAACTGATGCTAAGGATCAGGGATAAGAGTTCTCACTAGATCAATGCTTAAACAATAATTCTGATGCCGTGATGCTTATATTTGTATGGTACAAAATGTTTTCACATATAATAAAAGAATACAGCAATGTTCATATAAACAACATTCTGAACAGGCTGGCTTATATATAAATGTATTAATAGGTGGCTTTGGGTTACTCCTCAGGAGCAAACTCAGAAGCTAAGTGAATGCTTAGCTTCTTTAAGGAAGATGCTCTTATCAGGCATGTTCTACCCACAATGGATTGCAGCCATTGGTATATCCATAGTTTTTTGGAAAATATCTCAATACTCAAAGATGCCACGTCTTAGGGAACAGCTTATTAAATTTCTTACTTCTTCAAGGAATATCATAAATACTTTCTAATTTTAAATATAAATTGTTTTCTTAAATAAAATATGGAATTCCTCTCATAGACTGCTTGCAAATGCAGGTATTTTGTTTTCACAGCTTGAGACAGAAGTTGTGGTAAAGATGTTAGAAAACCTAACCTTATGGTAAAGACGATAGAGAACCTAGTTACCGGTTTGGATGGAAGGGATAATGACAATAATATAGCAATAACATTATTTATTACTGATATAGAATTTTCTAATCAAAGTGCTTTAAAAATTGGGATAAAACACTTGCTCACTTTTTTTAAAACGGATAAAAATGAAGTGGTAAAATGACTTGCCAAATTTCAAACAGCTAACCATTGACAGAGTCAGTAACAGAATCTAGGGATGAGATCCTGGGCCTAAGGGGCTGCTTAAGAGGCATTCAGTTAGAACTTTGTTTAGTTAGCTAATATAGGATACACAAACACATAGTAAAGTTTAATTTTCAGTAGAAATGTGTATCCATTTTTAAAATTATTGTTATTGTTTTGTACAGCACATGCTGACACCATTGAAAGAACCATCATCCTGAGAAAAATGTCTCTGACAATTTCATCTATTTATTGATAGCTAGTACTGTAGATATGCTTTCGTATTTCAAAGGCAACACATCATTTGTTTTACTTTGTAGTGTCATGGATGGCATTTAGTTTAAAGTTTTCTGTCTTTTGCAGCATTCTCAAGTGATTTAATTTACTCATTTTGCAGAAAGAGTTGCAATCATGACAGAGAAGTTTATGTTCGTAAGTGACAGATTTCTATTAATACTAAGGTCTCAACAGGATTTTTGAGGTGGTTTCTGAAATATTCTGTTTAATCTAAAATGCATTCATTTGTAATCAGCAAGCTAAGTTAACTAATGTAACCAGAAAGTAAAGTTCATTCACAGTATATTTTATGTACATCATGCACATGGATGAGTTTTTAGAGCAGTAAACCTTTTACATAGAAGTGACACGTAGGAGTTATGACTGGGACTCCACTGTTTAAGTTCTAACCAGCTTTTCAGTATACATGATCTATGCTGAACCACTCTTTAACATCCCTAAACTTGGTTGACAATTTCTCTTGCATATCGTTCTGAGGGTTGTGACAAAGTTCCGAGTCTGTATTTGTGGGTCCTGCACTTCCTGGCAGATTTAGGGGTCTCAGAAATTCATCTGGGCCCCAGAGTGACCTCCCTTTCTCAGTAAGTAATTAGGGGAGACAGAAAGGGGGGAGCCCGGGCCCGCCCTCTACTCCGGACTCCAGCCCAGGGACCCTAATAGTATCAGCTAAGATGGCTGACCTTTTAGGCACAAAACACAATACAATTCCCTGGGCTACTTCCCCACAGCAGTCTCCGCTTCTTCAAACTCCACTTCACCCTTACCTCAGGGCCTCCTTCCTTCTGTACGATATGTTGTCCAACACTCAGTCTCACCAACAACATAACTTCCTTCCACAGCTCCTGACACCCACAGCCTACCTGACTAACTGGGAGGTTTTTATCTGGTTTCAGCCAGTCTCTGATTGGCTTCAGGTGTCCCAATCAGGCTAGCTGTTTCTATTCCTTTCTAGAAGGTTCTTAATTGGCCCCAGGTGTCTTGATTGGCCTGGAATGGCCTTTGTTTGGCTATTCAGGGAACAGGGACCTACACATCCTGAGGCTGATATACCTGCCTTCCAGCACTCTCCTATACCCTTCTGGTCTGACTCCGTCACAGGGTTTAAGATATAAACTTTAAGGTTAACTTAATTCTAATATCTTTGAAATAAGAAAGTTTGAAAAAATGAGACTTTTTTGTTTTTGGGATGTCTTTTCTTTAATCTAATGTCAATGGGGTGTGGTTCTCTAGACTCTAAAACAGTGGTTCTCATATTTATTTGATCGTGTGTTCCGTCTTCCTTGTATAGGGACAGTAGTTGTTCATGCTCTCCCCTGGAGCCTTGCCAGCAGCCACTTCTCTCTGGCCACCCAGCTCTGAAGGCAGAGCTGATAGCGGTGACTGCTGGTGTGCTCTAAAGGGCTAACCATTAAGCATTGTTTGTTTGATTGTCCCTAACAAAACTAACATCTCTGGGAATTATTACAAAGGTTGCAAGATTAAGTTTAGCATTATTCAGTTCAGAATTCTGAGCCTTTTAAAACTCTCAGTGAGTCACAATGAGATTTATAAACTTGAATAATTAAATCTTCACATTTAAGCATTTGTTTAAAAAAATAGAACAAACTGTTTAATCCTTTTTTCATTGTGAAAACATTTCTGAAAATATAAGCTGATTACTAGGAAGAAAATTTTGTCGTAAAACTTTTTCCTAGAAATCACAGGTTTTTCAGGGACTCCTTCAGTCACTTCCACTACATTTAACTGCACAATTCCAATAAAACAGATTTCAATTACTTGATATATTAGCCAGAGAGAGAAGGACAGAATTCATATGTGGTTATTTTAGAATTTGGGATGGTTACATTACATAAAAGGGACAACATCTATGAATCACCTTGGCTGATCAAATGTGCACAAATACAATGTTTTACAACACCACATACCACTAGGATTCTTGTGTGAGTCTGTGTTCCCTACATTCCCCATGCCACAGAGCAGGGAGGCAAAGAGCCAGGCTTCACATGTCAGAGCTAGCTGACAGCAACCACCAATTTTTCCCTGACCAAAGTGTAGGGCAGCAGTACCAGGGAGGCTGAGGCCCATCTGGAAGCTTCTTGCCCCTGACATGCACCCAACACCATGGACATCAATTATGTTGGCACATTTCTTTTCTCAGTCTAAAACCAGGACATTCTTTCCTGTCTGATGATTGGCTGTTTGCTCCAGCATCACCTGTTTGCGGTCCCTTTCCTACCAGCCTCATTCTCTTTTCCCATAGACTTCATTACAACCTTCCATCCCTCCTGTATCTCTTCTCTTCTACCCCCTGTCCCTGTGAAGCTATGTACCTTAGAACGATGAATTAAACTGTAGAAGCCTTAGAGAACATTAAAAATAAGTGTTATATTTTAGAAACTTTTTTTCAAATGATCTCAGATAGCTTCTCTATATACTGTCATGACATTAAGTTATGATCTGTTGTCTGAGTAGGCTAGATGTTTGAAACTGGGTCCATAAACATCCCTGTTTTCTAAGTAGACTAAGTTACATGGATGAAGATACATGGATATGGCTGTATTCACTCAGAGGAAGGTGGAAACTGCACATCCTTATAACTGTGGGGGCAAATGCACCCAAAGAGAAGTTCACTTCTGGAATAGAGCATGGAGTGTTTCCTCAGGGGTCTCATTGAATCTCCACCAGCAGACAATAGAGCTGGAATGCTCTCACTGACAAATCCCTGTTGATCAAGCATTAGGCCAAGGCTACCCAAAAAGTGTGCAGCACTGAATGTGGAGGAGGTGTGACAAAATCAACAGGAGTGTGCCAGTGAGACTTGGGCTGTCTTGCTACAAAGCACTACCCTTCTACTGACTTTAAAAAGTCAAGAGACAGCATAAGTCAGGACTGATATATACAGATACACTGGCTTTCCCTGGAACTCCTCTTGATTTACAACAGTGTAGAGATCAGAATGGGGTATGCAGTGTATACAACATGCACTTTCAATACATATAAAATATCCTCTTATGCGGTGAATGATGGAGAAAATCAGTGCCTTAGCGCTTGGATAATTTTCTACCTTGTTTGAGGAATTACTGCCATTGCTGGGAGTGTTAAGTACCTAAATGGCCTCAGGCTAGGCTTGTAAATGTAGACATGTCTGTGTCACAAACTCAATTTACCTGCATTTGAGCATCATTTTTATCAATGAGCCATGAAAATGTGTGGACTCACAAAAAGAGATACTAGGAACTGATTATGTTAAATTCATGCAGTAATAAAAATTGAAGGCTTTTGTGTCTTAAGAGATCATCACGGTCCTTTTCAAGGAAACCTAATGTTTCACAAAGCTCTATTGTATTGTACTGTATAGTTCCCAATTATAATGGCTTTTCTGTGTATTTCAATACACAATGAAAAGAAATTTACACAGCTATGATCCAAAATAATCAATAATATTTATTTTATGTTGCAAGAGCAACTTTAAAATATGCTAAATCTCTCCACTGATTGGAAACAAATAATAATTTGCTTTGTGATTTTTTTGTGACTATGTGTTTTTAATATATCAAGGGATAAAGAAAGGAGGGTTGCAGGCATTTTTCTTTCTAATGCTGAATATTTATATGCCTCTGAAAAAATATCACATTTCTATTGAGATATGCTGAATGGAAACGAGCTCCTCTGTTCCCAAGCAACATTCATCTTTTGGTGTTTGCATTACTCCACCATATTTCTAAGAGACTGTTGTGCACAAATTGATAGCACATACATGGATGACAAATGTTTTTTCATAATGTAATCACAATACATCACATGTTTTGTTTTGATGCAAAGTGGCATTTAATTAACATGTGCTACATTTTAAGGATGCCCTTTTCCCTGAACCTACTTGGCAACAGTGATACACCTAGAAGGCAAACTGCTACAATACATGTGCGTAACACAACACTGTGTTAATTCTTCCTTCTGTTAGCACTGGTTGTGTGGATATAATGTCCTTTTCGGGCTCTGTTTCTCCTCTTTCTAGTATTATAGGTCCCAATACTGCAATTAGATCTGCACAGATAAAAACCCAAAGAGTCCCTGATGCAGGCTCAAGAGTCTAGTCCTGCAGAGCTCCACTGATGTAAGATCTGCCCATACAAATCGGCTCATAGATCAGTAACCCTTACTATTCAGTAATATGTTGGGTAAGCTACATGAGACATATTGAAAGCATCTTGGTCAGTACCTGCATTAGGGGTAAGTAAATATTCTGAATATTTTCCTTTTTAGGAAGTTCATGAAAAAAATATGGCTGAGCACTGCTTTCACCCTGAGCAGTAAAGGGAGGGAGAGTCTCCTCTGTGTTCAGAGAGCAAATGGCTTGGCATTTGGTATTAGTTGAATGAGGTATTCTCCCTTTAATTTCTCCAGTCCTTGGAATAATTTTGGGAACCTCCTTCTGATCTCAGGATCTCGCTCCAGAGATAGGGCTCTGACTGCTGGCTGGCAAAGTAGAGCAGTGCATACACTTACAATATAAACTTCTTGGTATATAGTCACTCCGATTTTTGGAAATGTGCACGAATTCTCTTTTCATGTTTAATAGGAACTGTCCTGGGCTTTTCGGTATCCTTTCTGTCTCTTAAAATGTTGGTGTTTTTATCCTCCTGCAATTTACAGCCTCTTAGCCCAAGTCCTGTGAACCCAAGTCATCTGGTATGGGCCGGCTGTGGGTTTTTAATCCCAGTGTAGACATATGCAGAGTTGACGTCCCTCGTGGTGTTGAAAATCTAATTCCACTGTGGGTGGGAAAAGGCTGGGTAAGATGCACCCATCTCTGATGTTTTACCACGCTGTAGATTCCTCCCCTTTTTCTTTGTTGGTTCTGTTTGATGTAAGATGGTGTAACTCTTTAAGGAAGCAAATTGGTGCTACATGGGCCTAGCCTTAGCTGCTGTGTCCCTTACTTTCCTGTCTTCACTCTCCATTGTAGCCTGAACTCACCAGCCTCTCTGGGTTTTCAGGCCACCTCTTTACCAGTTGTGCTGCTAGCTATGTGTGCAGCTGTTCTGGTTGAGCTGGATGGCTCGCTTGTCTGTTGTCCTTTCCCCTTTTTGCAAGGGTGTTGGGCAATCTGTGGGATCTTTGTTCTGTCCTGTTCTGACACCATGTAGAGTTTACAGAAATTCAGCAGCCATGGCTTGGGTAAATGCAAGACTCACTTTATTTCCCATTTACACAGCCTTTTGTTTCCTGGCTCTATGACTCCTTAACTTTCACAACTAACACCACACTTGCAGGATGAAAGGGAGAGGAAGGCTTCTTAATCCATCTTTCTGCCCCTTTCTAGGGTAAGCCACATTCTGGGCTAACCCTGTAAAATTACTATGGCGGTCTGAAACTAGCAGGTAGTGGGTGTCAGCTGAGTTAGTTGTTCATCTTCAGGGGTAACTCCTGAACACAGGCCCCGATTAACAAACAGAAAATATATCCTTCTGCCTTTGACACAGAGATCCCATGTGTATGGTGTGATTTCCACTGTATTTCTTATGATAGTAGTGGACTAACAGCACTCGCACCTGTCTGCCCCTTTGCGGACACAGAACAAATCCTTTCTGGTTGTAATCATAAGGCTCCTTTAATCAACAAATTCTAAGCTTGCAAGATAAGAGAATATAAGTGAGTCAGGTTCAATACAGACTTATCTCTTAAAGCAAAACTGCATGTTCAAAGACATGGATGTCATTGTAAGGAGATCCCCAAAATAACGTGGATTCAGTTGTTTCCCACTAATGAACTAAACAGACTCCCAAGAAAATGAAAGGTATATTCCACGTAAGCTCTTTTCCTTTAGGATTCAAAGTAAGCCGCTTTTGTAGGACCACATATATCTTTAAAATAATAGAAGTCTCAGTGTGGCCCTATGTTATGCTCCGGGCACCCATTACATAAATAAAAGTGCACAGTAAAGATAATAATGTAGTTGGAAAATAAAGGACTCTTCATCCCACCATGAGACATAAACAAATATCCACCAGCAAATATAATGCTGATAATAGCACTAAACCCAAATCCCTGCTCTCCAGTAGCCTACAGATAAAGTTGGTCTTTGCAGCTTATATATACAGTACATGTGTCTATGATAGCTGGCTAAGGGTGTGTGTGTTGGCGGGGGAGCCTTTCAATATTAGGTGCAAATTCACACACAAATTAACTAAACCAAAACCCACAGTAACCTATGAGTGAAAAGTAAAATTTAAATCTTTCAAGTAAAAAGAGGACAAGGAGCAGGCTTTTTTCCCTTCTCCCAGATAGTTTGAATCCCAGCTGTGCCATTAGCACAGCTCTCTGACTGCTTTCAACTGTGCGGAGATGTTTTTTCCTCTCCTGAACACCCACACATTTGCTGTTCTGCAGCTAAAGATGAAGTTCCACTCTGCAGCACTGAATTCACATGAACATAGTTATACCTGTACCTGCTGTTCCACTTACAGCAGAGCATGTCATCACAAAGCCTTCAGGGGGGGTTCAGTTCACCTCTCATGCCACAGTTATATACGTTGTTCTGTATTCTAGCTTTCTCTGATAATAGGTTTGGAAGGACAATTAACAGGAATACATAATCCTTTTTCCCCCCAGCTAGTGACCTTTATTTGTACTGCATTTCTTTTATACTGTTGATATTTAATTTTGAAAGTGAACCCCTTTCAGGCATCACAATAGAGAGCTAAGTTTTAGTTACTTATGTTAACAATACTAAGAAGTTGCAAGATTAGAAGCACAATCAAAAGCTGCATTTTCTCTCTCTCTCTTTTGTTTTATTCTAACTGTGATCTGACTGTATTTCTTAATTATTTCTATTACCTAGAAATGATCTACATTTGATCCTGTTCTGATATAACCCAGAAAAATATTTCTAGGACTGAACAGCACAAACTGGGGAAAGAAATCCAAGCCATATTTTCTCCATTTAGATAGAAAATTCATACTTTGCTCCAGCAAATTTGAATCTTTTAGTCCATTCCTAAACAAACTACTGAGCAGGAAGGATTTTGATTAGATTTAGTTTCATGCAGGGATCCTGGTTTTTAACTTCACAAATCAAACCTTGGTTTATATGATTAGCATTTCTCTTTTAACGCCTGGTTAAAATAGAATTTACATTTGACAGTCAAGCTCACAGCAAAAAGGCTGCTCGATCCACCCCAACAATGAGAAACCAACTGTTGTCAATTTACTGCATAGT
Source organism: Dermatemys mawii (assembly GCA_007922305.1). Taxonomy (NCBI): domain Eukaryota; kingdom Metazoa; phylum Chordata; order Testudines; family Dermatemydidae; genus Dermatemys; species Dermatemys mawii. Next base: position 8,667,735 of record ML677355.1, on the reverse strand, counting down.
TACATGGAGTTTTTTTTCTTCTCTAAAAAAAAAAAAATATCAAGCTCCAGACGATTTGGCATTTAGTTATTTAAAAGTAGTAAAGAGGCATTTGATTGTGTACATGATTTTATAGGTAACCTGGATAGAGAGAGTCTTTAAAGAAAAATATAAATTAGTAGTAGATCAAGTTGAATAAAATTGATTAAAGCTTTATTTGGGAGAGGATGAGGAAAACAGTAATTGAAGAGTCATTGTTATTCTATGAGTGATCAGAGTCCCATTGTGCCAGGTACTGTACATGCACATAGTAAGGGACAGACCCTGCCCTGAAAAGCTTATAAAATAAGGCTCCAATCCTGCCATGACTTGGAGCACTACTGAAGCCAGTGGGGCTCTGGGCAGTCAAAGCAGTCCACTTACATGCAAAAGTTGCAGAACTGGGACCTAATTTTAAGACAAGACACAAGTAAGTGTAACATACATGTTAGGGGAATATGTTATTGTGTTGCCTTAGGAGCAGGGCAAGACCTACATTGTCACTCTCTCATTCACCATCTGCTTCCTGCTTTTTCCTCTATGATGGCTCAATTGACCTTGCTGGTGCACTGAGGAGAAGGCAGAATCAAGGCTCCTCTTCCTCCTACATAGCAGGGGGAAGCGTGCACAAGTGAGTAACAGGGCTTCTTAATCCTCTTACTCCCCTGCATAGACATTCACCAGAGTTCATGATTGAACTGCAAGGGTCAAATCAAACTACCATTGAAGTCATGGAGACTTTTCTATTAACATCAGTAGGAGTTGGATTGAGTCCTAGCTGAGGAAGTTGTTGCAAGAGCATCAGCTGCATGGAATGGTTGTTTGTCTTCCTTGTCCTTGTGATAGTTTAGTGCATTCCCAGAGCCTTGTTGTTTTTGACAGAACTGACTTGCACATCGGCACACAGCAAATACCTAGCATGATTGTACAAAGGCATCTTAGCACTCCTGAAGAACAGTTTTGTTGGAAAATTTTCCGGAAGCCCTTCTAAAAACCTTTCTTCAAATGTTGCAATTACTTTGTCCAATGATAGTTTTTAAGAAGCTTGGTGTTTTATGTAAACACAGTACTTGCCCTTTTCACCAATTATAGGCAGGGACTTTAAGACCTTGCTGCTCCAGGGCAGAATACCATTCCCTAGCTACTTTGTAACAAGTGTGTACAGCATAATTTGTTTTTAATATTAAGGAACAAATCTTAAATCACATGGCCTGGCAAGATATCAGGCAACAACAGTGGGGCATGACTAATGGGGTAAAATCCATGACTCCCTTTCTCACATGTGTGGAGTAAGTAGTAGATGTGAGCAATGAGACATTATTCCCCAGGACTGATCTTTACAGTTCATGAAAATGTGAAGATTTGGCAGGAGATTCACAGAAAGCTATAAGCATAAGTGATATAAAAACCACAAGAGAGCTTCCTCCATCCCAGGTTGCCACACATTTGTGGGGTACAAATGGCAATTCAAATTGTTTATGGATACCGAGAATTACTTCAGAGTGTTCCCTTTTTTGTTTTAAATTATGATTAATAAGACCATCGCAGGATAAAACAATGCTCCGCCGACACACATTTATAGCAGAGACTCATTAGTGTTGAAAATGAGAGAAGCAGAAGAACACTACACCGAGAGACACACTGTCCCCCATTCTGATGTGCTTTCACTCAGTGTCTGTCTCTGACACCTTTGCTCTGTAGACCCAACGAATGTACTGAGAATACCTGCAGAGTAAGGTCAGAAGGACAGTCTTGTGATGAAGATGCTGGGTTGAGATTTGGAGGATCAGAGTCCACTGGTGGGCTCTGCCAGACTCTGTGTACCCTGGGTAAATAAATTAATCTCTGTGGGTTGGGCTACGCTACAGTGGGGAGGAGGTCAACCCAAGATATGCAACTTCAGCTACACGAATAGGCTGATTTACCTGGCAATCCCCATGGCAGCGGATTCATCACCGCTGCTCCCTCGCTGACTCCGCTTACTCTTCCTGCTGTGTGGAGCACAGGTGTTGATTCAGGGATTGATTTATTGTGTCCAGATGAGACACAATACATCGATCCCCGATACATTGAGCGCTACCTACTGATTGGGGTGTAGCCATACCCTCAGTGTCTGTTCCCTAGCTGTGAGTTGGTGCTTCATAAAGATAAATTCACTTGCAAAGTGCTCAAGTTATGATGGGAGACAAAGGTGTGCAGGTAAATAATGCTACTCTCTGGTAGGTACATCTTGCAGTATCAGTTCATTGGTTACTACCAATAGATCAGGAAGATGCTCCAAAAGATTGATGATGAGTGATCCAAGCTGTAATGGGGTCGACCGCCTCCTTAGCAGCTCTGTCATGTCCTGAGACCATAATCCCAGTTGCCTGCCACAGTTTCTAGTAGACTCAGAAAGCCCTCTCTTTGTGCACTAAAACTCCTCCTTAGGGTCTGGTTTTATTGACAAGAAGTTCAAAATAAACACAAACAAGTTTTCATCCCCAGCTTTAAGCTGGACACAGCTCATCCTCCCTGAAGTACTGTCTCAAAATGCCTATGGTGCTTCACTATCTTCCCTGCAGGATCCTTACTCCCCAGCTTTCCTGCCATGGAACTTGTCTGGTATCTCAGGGTTTCCCTACAGGAGCCTTTATCATCTTCTGTAACAGCTTCCTCTTCCTTTATTCTGTTCCCTTCTAGTGCTTTATAATGACCAGCTGCCCTCTATCACGCCCCACTGAGAGGCTGCTAATGTGGCACAGATGTGCTGGACCAGTTCTCTTTGTGACATAAGCTTAGGAATGTCCTCCAAAGTACAATTGTCCTAAGTGACAGAGGCTGTGGAGCAACGCTCTGCTGTTCTTTCATATCATTGTTAAGTTATGCATTAAGGTGAGGTATGGCTTAATTTGTGACACTACTGATAATTATAATCATGTCCTTGAGTCACTGTAAAAGCACAGACCAACTGCTGAAGGTTAAAAGCTGCACTTTCCATTTGAACAAAAGATGGAACTTGTATTGTGTTGGTATTTTTTAAATAAATGGAAAAGTAAAACTCTTTTTCAATTACAAAGAATGGGGAGGGAGCTTAATGAAACAATATTTATTTAAATGCATCAGAGCAAACAAATTGCAAAAATTGCAATGCAGTGTAAAATTACTTAGTTAAATCCCTGAAAAAATTGGGTTTATCATCAAAATGACAACATAATCTTAACAGTTTCTGTAGCAAGAGTGTCGGCAGATTATTAATACTTTGGAATGAAAATACCAAGCAAAATTGAAGCATTTAATTATATAATGCAGTTAAAATATCATTTGAAAGATAAAGGATTATTCAATTTTAGGTGGTATTTATTTAGAATATTTAAACATAAAAGTACCCAAATAAATAATACTTAAACTGGAATTTGATATGAGAAGCGTTCAGTCAAAGTAAAAGAAACAAAGATTATATTGCATGTGTGTCATGGTAAAAGGAATGATATTTATTACTGTGGAGTACATTTCAAATGATGGTTTGAAAAAATACATAGTCATGTTATTTTGTGTTTGGATTATGAATCCAATTAATAAATTGCAATAAAAATGTGGTGGGTCAAATTCTGCTCCCCCCTTATGCTGATGAAGACACCACAGCAGTCAATGGATTTTCACAAGTATAATGGAGAAGAGAAATTCATTCAGAGCCATGAACATACAAGCTGTTGTGCATTTAATATTGTGGTATTGATTTATTTTGGAACAGATACTTAATCATATTTGAAACATCAGTGTTCAGATAGTTTTAAATATGATATGACCACAGTGCAGTGTACATTTTAGTGAATTACACAGTATTGGAGATGTCAAACCTAAGAAGAAAGAAAACAAAAAATAATTTAAAAAATAACTCTCCAGAATGATGATGGAATTTAGCCTTCAGCTGATAAATTTCATGCTCTCTCTGGCTTTGGTTACCTAAAACCAAAGTCTGAATGACAAATCAGAGGAAACAATGTATCCAGCAGTTAAAGTCAAAGAGGAAATCATAGGTAAGCAGATAGGACACTGAGATAAGCAAACATTCTAATAAAACAAAGCACACATGACTGAAGAGGGCAGATAAAGGGGAATTGCAACAGAACAAAGGGGGGGGGCTGAATATCACTGCTTGGGACCTTGAGGAAAGAGATCACAGAGGACATTAAAAATATAGTGGCACGCTTGTGAATATGATATGGGGTAATCTTAAATGAGAGAGTTACAAGAAGAAAGGAAGCTTTTGATGTGGCGGTACTAGCAGATGTTAGTTGTGAAAGACAATGATTTCACAGAGTGCTAAGACAGATCTAAATGAAGCCCCACAGAGTGCTGAAGAATGTTACCAGTGACTTTATGCATATAACACTAGAGATAGTCAGTACAAACATCATACACTTCATTCCATTAGAAACATGAGGTAAATGAAGAGGATTAGATTTTTTCCTCCTCTTCTACCCTCCCCTACATTATAAAAGGATAAGATGTAGAGTTAGACCATGTACCAAAAACAGGATGAATAATACTTCTAAAAACACCCCTTTCAAATTAACATAAAGAACAGTGGGAACCCAATAGCAGAAAAATTGGCAAAACTGCCTTCACTGTGCGTCAGAATCTACTAGAGAAATGAGTTAGTTGTACTCTTCCTCGCAAGATGACTTTTGATGATTGCCGAGCCTAACAAATTATGGAATACAGAGTTTTCAAAACTCATCAGCAGGGCACTATTTACAGTATGGTATACTGTAGACATAGAATATATTATGAAAGGTCCTTGTGTTTGTCTGTCTGTTTTATGTGATGGAGAGAGATAAATAATTAGCTTTTCATAGCTCAATACACATCATTTTTGAGATTATATTCTAAAACATGATTAGAGTGCAAGTGAGTAGGACCATAATTAAACAATCAGGAAACAAGAGAGACACGGTTAATTTTTACTATCCTAGGTTTTTCTAAGATAATATAGAAGATATTTTCCTGTGTGTGTAGTTAACTTCTTTTTGGGGGGTATTTTCATGGATATGTGTCATGCAGGCCTAAGGTTAGTCAAGAACCACAGGACATGACAAAAATTAGGACATGATGAATAGAGCTGATTGAATAGTTAATTTTTCGGTTCTCTGGCAGTTATAAAAAATAAATAATTTTTAAAAAAATGTTTAGGTCAGGTTGAACTAAATCTAAACAATCCCCCCAGAACTCTGACAAATCAAAAATAGGTCAACCAAAAAAATAAGGTGCTGTCCATCTTATTACTTGTAACATCCCCCCTTTGCCTGAAGTGAATGAAGTGGGATTTTGCACTTAGATCTCCATCCTATTCACAGATCTTGTTGACTTCTCTGTTTAGTTTGCCTGACGGTAATCTTCTTTGCACTGATTGTAGGTCAAGAAAACATAAGATGTCCATTGCCTTATATGGCTTAATTCTGTTCATATTTTTGAGTTCCTGTTTGAATGACAGTTACTATATCAAAATATGGCATTGTATTGAATAGCATAAACATCCAAAATAGTGTGTGCTTACCTAATGTTTTCCTGAACTGCCTTAGTGTACATGGTCAGTTGGAAGGTTAACAAAGTAAATGTCCGGTATTATGATGTTTTGGAATAAGAATATATGATATTTTGTTGATTTTAATTCTATTCCTCACTAAAATATGGAAATTTTCAGACTGAAAAAGAAAAGAAGACACAAATTAAATTAATTTTATCCTTGGAAAAAATCTTAACTTAGCTTAGTTCAAGATTGGAGGACGCTGTTTGAGTTGTTTCCTATTTTATTTCAACTAGTTTCTCCATTTTTATTACCAAATCTCTGTCTTACAAAAATAGAACATAAAGGATTACATAAAGCAGGAATTAAATTAAGACCATCTCCCTGAAGAACTTTATACTGTAGCTTGTTAAAAATGATTTTACACAGATCACACATAGCAAGTGAGTGGCAGAGCCAAGAATGAAACCCAGGAGTCCTGACCCTTAGTCCACAGCTATCATCACTAGATAATACTCCCTTCTGTTATTGTATAAATAAAAAAATAATTAGCCCATTCTCAGACCTTGTAGGTTACATTTAATTATTCTTCATTGGGAATCTATTCTAAGATATGTATGTGCTTAGATATAAAACATAAACCAGTTCTGTTCTATAACAGCAATAGAATGGAGAACCTTCCTAATCAGCCATCAATATTCCTTTCACAGTGGTCCAGACTATCCCTTTCAGGGCTTTCCCTGTTGAGGAGACAAGAAATTTCGAAGTTACCATTATAAAGTTTCCTCCAACTTGTCTTTTGGGGGCAGGAAACCTGGTCAGGATTTCATCCTCATGTAACGAACAGGGGGTTCAGGTAATATCAGTAAGCCAGCGGAGGTCTTTAGCTCTATCTGTGTTGAGACTTTGTGTCTCACCCTTCCGCATAGCTCTTCTAGACACTTTCCCTGGAAGCACAGCTTCCAGGTCCTCCCCTGCCTCCCAAACAGAAAACATGGGGCCCGACAACATGAAGAGACTGAAGGAAAAGTTTCATCAGTACAACTGTCCAACAGAATGCTTGTGGGGTTCATGGAGGAACAATATATGGAGAGCCCCTGCCTTTGGCCAGCTCTCTCCTCAACAGCAGGTGGGCTTCTATGGGACCTGGGGAATAGGAGGGGCAACACCATGGAAGTATCACTCTTTTTTTTCATGAGTCCCCCAAAGAGTTCCAATCAGATTGCTTCCCCACATGTGTGGGTAGAGGGGTCAGTTCATGTCCATGTTCACTCCACTTAGCATAGTTAATTAATGTTGCAAACATTAGATTAATATGACTTTAACAGTCACGCAGTGTCTTCACACAAATGATAATTTGTACAGCATCTCAAACATTAGATAGAATTTTAAATATAATAGATTACCAGGATGTCAGTCCATTTTCCTAGGTGTAAATATAAAGAGAAAGAACCCTATTAAAACAGAGCAATATTATATGTTTCTACTGGGGTTTTATAATGGAACCTAATTCAACACAGAGTGTTTAATAATTTGGATGCCTTTAGGAGCAGTTTTCAAGCAGGGAAAGCTTGCTTTAGCTTGCACTGTGGAAGATTCCCCTTATCTTGCCTATAAAAGCTGATGCCTGTACATCATGTTTTGGTCCTGTCCCCACTGGAAATAAAGCAAGCTGTTTGGATTTTACCTAATGTTTTTAAATATAGCTTGTCGACCTGTCATGCCCAGCTCACTAAACAAACCAGCACACTAACCAATCAGTTTCATGAATTGGCTGAATGGTAATATGTCAGCAGAAGGCAGTTCTATTCTATATAGACCCTTTATATTGTCCTTATCACCATAGTATCTGAGCATCTGCCAGTACTCTATTAAGTGAGGTGACCAACATCTGTCACGTGGGGTTTCTTCTCTTTTTCATCCTCTCCTAAGAGGGAGACTAGTTTGTCCACTATAGTGTCTTGTTTCGGTATGAATTTGGGTTTTCTTTGAATGTAAATACCACTAGGTCTAATAATAGGGCAGGCAAGAAAATAAGAATTCTGCTTCACACACAAAAAAAGTTTCAATATTTGTTTTTCTTGGGCATGAGAACAAACCCAAAGACCTTTCTAACTTTTTCACAAAAAAGAACACAGAGAGAGAGACAGAGAGTGCTTACAGAATAGACAGTTGCCCACCCAGTGGTAATGGGCCTGCATCAGCTACAAGGGATCCAGGCTCAAGTCCCTGCTTTGCCTGATTCAGAGCAGGACCTTGGCTATTCTGGGCATCCTCTCTATCTTGCTTTGACCAGAAATTCCATCCTAGCCCTATGGAAATTTCAGTTAATGTATATTTCAGCTGATATACTTCACAAACAGTTTCAGGATTGAGGAACTAACATTATCTCAAGGGGAAAAAAATCCAACCAGTCATATCAATCAAAGAAGTTCTCCTGGTGTGCAGTCAGAGTGAAAAATTGTGAGATTCGTGATGATTTATTGAGAGGTCATTCCATAGTCTCAAATTACTTCCTGAGAAAGCTCTGTCTTTTGCACAGACAAGCTTTATGCTTGTAATGAAAAGTTCCCTCTCACCTAAGGTTCTCAACCATGATCTTCTACCCAGAGCTCCAGGAAATTTTTAGGTATCATGGTTGCAGACCATTGAGTGCCTTAAATAAATGGCTGCATGGTGAGACAATTTACTCAGTCAAAGAAAGAGAGATGTGGGATGTTTATGGGGTAATTGCACCACTATCCTTGCTCTGGTCTCTCTGAGTTCACTGCCATATGCCTTGGACCTTTGTCTTTCTTGAGCTGCAATTCTGCATTTCTCCTTCCCCTAAACTGGGACCTCTGTATCAACTGTGCATATTAGCAGGTCTCACTGGGTTCAGAACTTTCTTTTGTTCTGGAGTCAGTGACCAATGGCAAATATAGTGAACAGAAGCTTTATTGAAACCAAGGAAATTGTTTAATTCTAATACTAGGAACAAAGCATTTTAATTAATTAATTAAATAAATAAATAGCATACACATGTCTATCGTGACTGTAGGTTTACTATCTTACTGGTTTAAGATTAGCTGCCGTGTTAGTCTGTATCCGTAACTAAGATGAGGAAGCCTTGTGGCACCTTAGAGACTAACCAGTACACTGGTTAGTCTCTAAGGTGCCACAAGTCTTCTTCGGCTATCTTACGGGTGCTAACTTAAGCAGGCCTAACTTCTTCTGACACCCAGTGCATACCTCTGTCAGTCTGAAGAGCTCCTCACCACCTGCCTTCCTCCCTAGTAAGAGAGAATGAATCTCTTTTTAATCCAATTTTGTCCTTTCTTTGTCCTTGTCAGTTTCTTTGTCCTTGTCAGTTCCTGGGATTTTGGCCCTGTTTGTCCAAATCAGTTTGGTAGGCTCCAAAGAAGTCAAGCCAAAATCCTCAGAGCCAATGACAGTTCTATTGTCTCATTACAACATTAAGTATTTGCCAGGCGTGGCTCATGTTGAACAAATATTTCCTCTTCCTTCTTGTTTTCCCAACAGCCTTGTTGATTTAATATAATATAGTCATACAGTAAATATCCAAATATATTCATACAATATTTATAAATTATTAAAGTCCAACATTAAATTAATAATTTAATATAATTATATATAATAAATTCATAATTTAATATAATTATTAAAGTCCGAGCCTTTTGCTGGGATTAGGAGAGGAAGCAATCTCATTTTAGAGGAAGCAGGTAGGAGGTGGAGTTTCAGTTCTGGGAAAGAGGCACTCACTCTCTTCTGTGACGTGTTTAGGTGAGATGGGTGGATTGGGAGGTTCGTGTTAGGGCTGGCTTTCACACAGCTACAGGTGAGAAGAAAATATTTTTAAACAAGGAAAGTGCGATTTTGAAAACCTCACAAGTAGCAGGCAGAATCAGGAGCTGTTGTAGACTTAAAGCTATTTTAAATTCTGTTTTTGTTCAAATTGACAAGATTTCAAGTTGTAGATGTCCCTTTAAGATCGTTGCTTTTTCTAATGCCAAGTTTTAATTTTAGAAATCAGCTATCCACCCCTCACAGTAAAGAACAGCAGATACCATTGAGGGTTTGTGATCTTCACTGTGTGACACCTCCATTTGACATCAGATGTCTTTAGCTGAACCTGTTCTACTTTTTGGCATTTTAAAAAAAGCCCTATTAAAGTATTTAATGGAAGGAATGAGTAATGCCGAATCAAACAACATACTCAAAACTAAATCATATTGAGCAAATCAGATTATAAAGGTATCAACTCAGAGGGAACTCAGAACAAGTAGCCATTCCCTGACACAGAGTATTTAGTATTTACGTAGCACTTCTAGAAGTGCCATTAACTAACTTATCATCACAACACCTTAAGAAAGAAAAAGTGTTGGCAAATTTTTTTGCCTAACATCAGTCATGAACAGAAGCTACTTTTCCTGAGTCCCATTCCACTGCTTAGTGATTGAATCATGCCATTTCCCTATAGATTTTTGAATTTGGCTGCATCTTCACAGCATTTTTTTTACCATGGTCTCATCTGACCCAATTAGGGGCATATCTAAATGACATGGAGTACAAAACACCAGCAGTTGGTGTACACTAGGGCTTCCCTGTTGCTAGCAATATTGCAATTGCACTTGTGCTAATCAAATTGTGGGAAGAGTATTCACAATTCTCAGGGCAGACAAGATCATTGTGTGTAAGAGGGCCATGTTTTGTTATTCACATACTATCTGAACCATCTAATGTGAGGTTTTCTTTAAATTGATCTGCAAATCTAAATGAAAACTGAATTAAGTACTAATTTCTATGCTGGATGCCCTTGCTAACAAGACTGTAAATGGAGGTGGTTGGGAACTTTTAGACAAAATGTCTTGGTACACCTACTATCAAGCATCCTGAAGTGTCAGGTAAACCAAGATGTTCATAGCAATTTCACAAAGGCATTAGATTCCAGCCTTCTAAGAGTTCAAACAGAGTTTTTAAATACCCTGGAGAAATCCTTGTTTTAAATTTGCAGATTATTAGTGACAGTAAATTTCTCTCATTGGAGAGAAGTCATTAACATAGTTTGTAAAGCTGTGCTTTTGCTGCTGTGAAGCTGGTTGCTATTTTAGGTAACAAGGTTAATAGTGACATAGGATTTCTGAACATAAAACATTCCTCTTAGGGCACCATAACTAACTTAGTGGAACAACAATTTAAGAATAACACTTAATCTTCACTTACTAATTTTGCCAAACTGGAAGCACTGAAGAAATGCTTCTTAGCTGCTAGTCTGAGAACCAGCACATGCAACTTGTGGTTTGGAGCTAATAAGTATGGAACTCCTGATGTTGTGAAAAAGAAAACTCAATAGAAATTATTTCAATAGTGCCAGCTTCATGTGTACAGGAAACTTAAATGGCAACTAGACCTTACTTGCATGGGAAGTCACTATTTCAAACTTATTTCAGAATCCACTCCATCCATAATTGCCCTCTCATAATTAAGCAGCTTTACATCTAGTGTTCATTCAGATTCTTTCATTACATTGATTTCTATCTTCCTAAGATAAATTGATTCATATATAAACTAGGAGTATATCAGTGGTGATATTCATGTGGAGTAAAAGGGGGAGATTGGAGAAATACATGTTATTATTGCTATTTATTTCTATTGTTTGTATTGTTAGAGGTTTGGTTGATGAATTCCATTGCCCACAGCCCATGTTGTCACAACATAACCTTGATTATCCTGACATATCTTTGTCACTTACCAACTAATTTTCCCTTTGCTGGTTCCTGAAATAGGTCCTATGGTCAGTTAATATTCCAACAAATATTTTCTCATTTTTAAATTCTCCACTGTCTTTCCACTAACATAGGCCTACAAGCTTGATGGACTTTAAAGAAAGGGGAAATAACCTTTTTGCTCTGCTAAACAAGTTCTAGCAGATTAGGGATTAGAGATTAGAACAATTTATTTTATCTATTGTGTAAAATTCCTCTGCTAGTCTACAGACACCTATATTCATACTGATTCATATTTCTATCATTTTGCTACTTTCCAAAAGCAATGTCTTAATGGTAGCACATAACACAGCCATCATGTGAGACAAAGATTTCTTTGGCCACAGTTTAATGTGTCTTCTTCTAAATGGACAGGGGAATTTATTAGCCATTTTATTGGAAATGTGAATATTCACAACCCAGAAATTTGGCATTGCTTATTAAAATATTTTCCCCACTTGTGGCACTTAGTAATGGGATGAAATAACTCAGTAGTTCAACCTGGATAAAGCCCTAGAAGGTTGGATAAATAGACGAACCTTCTCTGAACCTCTTGCATCTATGACATTGAGCTAAATATCTTACGTGAACAGGCCTCCTTGTGAGATTTCCATTGTTTCCTTCTTTCAGTCATAATGGAACTACTATACTGCAAAAATAATAAACTTTCTTGTGGTATTATTTGGGCACTTCTAGTTTCAATTCCACCTGGAATAGGCATGGCAAAGTGAAAAATAATTATGCAAAAAAATATCAATGGAAGCATCTGAGCCTTAAAAACAATTTTCCTTGGCACTGTTTCAATTTAAAGGTGAAAATTTAGGTCAGTTTTGAGTTAATCTGAGCTTGTTCATCCATTCTTATTGCTATTACATGCTTGAAGAGTGGTAACTTCTTCTTCTCTTTCTTTCCATAAATGCTTCAGACAGTTCAGCTAACTTGTTTATACCCATTTAAATTTTATGTGTCAGGTCGCATGTCATAAAATATAATGAAATTTAACATAAATGACAGAACACCACATGTTGCCTAAAATTAAAGCATAATACATTCATTTTTAGTATATGATACTTGCTATCAATTTTGATAGTGAGATAATTTGGAAATGCATATGCTGAGGGGAAAAAAAATAATAATGAATTATTGGTGGGTGCCGTACGGGTCTGCTTTATTCTGTGCCCACAGATATAATCTCTTCTAATTACGACACATTCCCTTTTTCTTATCATATTTAAAGTGATGGTTATGTTATAGTTATATATTTAGTAAAATTGTGGATTAGTTATTGTAACTAAAACAACTATATAAATAACATATATATAATATATACATGGAAAGAGCTTTGACTGTCTTGTGTATTTGGCACTTACCAGACCTAATTTCTGGGTTCATAAGAAAAAAGAACATATGAATGGTCAAATTGGGTCAGAACAATAGTCCATCTAGCCCAGTATCCTATTTTCCAACAGTTGCCAGTGCCAAATATTTCAGAGGGAATTAATAGAATGAGGCAATTATAGAATCATCCATCCCCTGTTGTCCAGTCCCAGCTTCTGGTAGTTGGAGGTTTAGGGATGCTCATAGCATAGCTCACTGCATCCTTGATCATCTTGGCTAATTGCCACTGATGGGCCTATCCTCCACGAATTTACCTATTTCTTTTTTTCAATCCAGTTATACTTTTGGCCTACACAACATCCCCAGGCAACAAGTTCCACAGGCTGACTATGTGTTTTGTGAAGAAGTACTTCCTTATGTTTGTTTTAAACCTGCTATCTATTAATTGTGTTGGGTGACCCCTCATTCTTATGTTATGTGAAGGGGTAAATAACACTTCCCCATTCACACCCTTCATGATTTTATAGATCTCAGTCATATCCCCTTTGTGGAACAGTCCCAGTCTTTTTAATCTTGCCTCATATAGAAGATCTTCCATACCCCACTCATTTTTGTTGCCCTTCTATGTACCTTCTCCCATTCTAATATATCTTTTTTTGTAATGGGTTGACCACAACTGCATGCAATATTCATGTTGTGGCATATCATGGATTTAAATAACATCATTATGATACTTTCTGACTTACTTATCTTTTTTTCCTGATTGCTTCTAACATTCTATGAGCTTTTCTGGCTGCCAGAGCCATCCACAATGACTCCAAGATCTCTTTCTTGAGTGGTAACAGCAAATTTAGATTCCATCATTTGTATGGATAATTGGGGTTGTGTCTTCCAATGTGCATTACTTTGCACTTACTGAATTTCATCTGCCATTTTGTTGCCCAATCATCTAGTGAGGATACCTTTTTGTAACTCTTCACAGTCAGCTTTGGACTTAGTTATACTGAGTAATTCAGTGTCATCTGAAAACTTTACCACCTCTCTGTTTACCCCCTTTTCCGGATCATTTATGCATATTGTTGACATCAACAACTGAGCTTGATAAGTTTATGGATGTGATGGTACGATGAGACTGCCTACAATTGTATGTAACTGATCTGCAACTGCTAACAGCAAATTTCTCAATTGCCCAGTGTTGGGGCACAGATCGGGAGAGTTATGAGTAATTACAGAGAATTATTTCCCAGGTGTGTGTATGGTCAGTCTTGCCGACATGGTGGATTCTCTGTAACTTGAAGTCTTTAAATCATGATTTGAGGACTTCAGTAATTCTGCTAGACTTTAGGATTCTATTAGAGGAGTGGGTGGGTGAGGTTCTATGTCAGTGGTTCTCAAAGTTACCTTGTCAACGACTCCTTTTGCGATTTAGCTTGGTCTCGCGACCCAGGTAAGTCCGCCGAAATGCTGCCAAATTGAATTCTTCCACTTTCGGCGACATTTCGGAGGACATGCCAGTGCATCTGTGTGTCCACCGAAATGGTGCTGAAAGCAGTAACAACTAATTTGATGGGTTTCCACTGAACACAGTGAGGCGTTTGGTATGTCAGCCTAAATGCCGCAGAAGGTAGAGGCATTTGATTCGGTGGAACTTCAGCTGTGTCGGGGCTCACGACCCCCTGGAAATCGCGCCGAGACCCCCTGGGGGGTCACGACCCCCAGTGTGAGAACTGCCCTGCCTCCAGTTGGAGCATGCTTAGCAGGTGCAGATAGATTTGGTCTTCTGGGCCCAGAACTGTTCTTTAATCCTCAGTGCTCCACTGTGGGGCTCATAGACAACGTTATACAGCCTCACAATTTTCCAAAGGCCAGAGTGATAGTCCCTCTGTGTGTCTCTCCATATGCTGACAGAACTTCTCCTATGGACACATGCCATCACCATTTGCTTAAAGGAAGTTTCCACAGGATGAAGCGTTCATGAGCTATGGGCAACTAGATTATGATGTATCAGTTTTCTTCATCCATTCAATCCAACATCTCAGGACATCTCTCGACGTCTTCTCCAGAATGGTTTGCAATAGTTCAATCTTAATATGGGCAAAACTTAACCCCATTCTGTTCAAGGAATAGATCTGCTCAGTAAGGAGTCTTGCCATATATATTCCAAGACAATGACCTATGACATAGGCCTTACTACATCTTAGCAGGAGTAAAGGTATCAACTTATTAAATATGACTAATAAAAACATGACTAGTAATTCATCCTACCATCAAGTTCCTAGGCTTACCCAATGCGCCTGACTTATTTTTCTGAGCCTTTTGGTAACATTTACCAGTGACCCAGCTCAGATCTCTTTTCACAACTTTCACTGGACGAAACCCCCTTCATGAAGATGGAGTGAAGAGAAATATTTCATAAGCATTCTAAGATGCAAAACATTCATAAATAACAGGGTTTTCATAAAGAGAAAACTCAATTGAAGTTAATGATAACAGTACAAAACTGATAAAAACTACTGGTCTACATTTCCTTCTTTAACCAAAGAGACACAAATACTTTCAGTTGAAGTAAAAAAAAAAATGTCAGACCAGCAAAGGGTGATAATCAAATTTTTGGATTCTGTCTCTTTCAGTTTATTTTTTCTCTTCTCAACACAATCCTAATGCTTCTCCCATTTTGAATGTGGAGTAATGACTTTTTGTTTCTTATGATATGGTCAGGTGTTGAGTTGGACATTATCATTCTATCCAGGAATGGACTATTGGTATTTTAGTATTTGGGCAATGGGATGTCTCTTACTTCTGAGCTAAAATACCTGATATGTTCACATTTTATTGAGTATTGTAGATAATTCTACTTTTTCATTTTTGAGTCATAGACCTCTTTAAACATAACACAGCAAGCTGTATACATCATTCAGTGTCTTCTCCTCCTATAATAACTTATTTCTTCTTCAGGCTAACATACAAACTTGCCAATAGTCATTACTCCAGACAGAATTTACCCTTCATTTCTGGTACATAGTCCCTTTCTGCCCATTTGCTAGGACTTCTGTCTTCAAGTGGTTTTGAATAATAATTAAATGGTCACTCTCTTGGCCTAGATTGTAAATCTGAAGCAACTTGCCAATAGCTCTCCCTAAATCATAATTTTAAAGAACCCATACTTTCAATAAATCTATGTTTCTTAATGATACCCACTTCTCTGGAGAAAATATGATTTTTAAACACACATTAGCCACAAGGAATAAGCAAATTTCATGTGTCAGGGTTAAAATAAGTCACTTTAGAAACTAGAGAGGATATCTATCCCCATGTACAACACAGTATAACTGAGGAGGTGCATTCTGTAGGGTGTTGGAGAGCATGTTTGCCTTCCTGTGAAGAACAAGGTGCCAGTAGGTGCTGAAGAAAGTACAGTAGACTTGATGGATGAGTGCTGTGATCTGACATAGCAAGTCTGCCATACCAGATCAAAGTTGCCTCATTCCAAACAGTGTTGTTTTAGGGTTTAGGAGACTGTAGTAAAAGACTACAGAGCACATTGGGTCATGTCTGGGAGCTGAATACCAGTATTAAGGCCAGAATAGCCCTTCTGTGTGTAATGTATAAAATGAGATTCTATTTTCTTAAATTCATAGAAAATTCTACAATACTATTACAGCCAGATCAAACACAATCAGATTTTTTAAAATTGTGTGCTAATGTAGCTCAAAATATTCAATTGTCTCATATTTTCAAAGATGCTTGGAAAGCTTGTCCTATTATTATTTTTAATTTAGCAGGCAATCTTTTTCCCTACTTTTGTTTAATCAGTGTTAAAACATTTTCAGTTTCAGTTCAAACTGTCATGAACAAATTGGCCAACTTACGTCAGGGAAAACCTAGCTTTCTGCTAGTTCAAAAGGGAAACTTGCTTAATATCAATAAGAATAACGTGCTTATTGCAGAATAATGATCATGCAATTTGTGCTTGATGCAGTTATACATAAGTCTTTGAAAGCATTTTTTATTATTGTTATTTTAAAGAGAGGCTATGAAAAGCGACAAAAAGGTCTAGTCCTGTTACTATCACAAGCTGTTTTCCCACCTGCACTTGGAACAGCTTTACTATAGTAGCTGTCTTTGTTAGTGTTGACACACAACTGTCGGCATAGGATACCTATGGATTACATAGGAAATGAACAGAACACAGCTCCAATGGGAGCCTTTAATAATCTGTAGTCTCAAAAGCTACTATGTGTGGGCACTGGACTTTGAACTTCTGAGAGGTGAGATGTTTCAGGAAGATTATTTAAAGTCAATCTACTTTTGATTTTTTTTAAAGAGGTTTAAGAAAGCTGTGATGATCTTTGCATTTTGTCTTTAATGTTAATTAAATACGGTTTAGGTTTTCATTAGTATGTTTTGTACAACAACTAAGTTGAACTAGAGAGAGGGCTTGAAAGAATGATGTAACTCAGTCCAAACCAGGTTAATTTCAGCAAACAGAACTTGGAATTTGTTTCATTTACAGTACAGTGTTTATCAAATACTAGCTGTGAAAACTTGAGCCACGTTGTAGCAAATCACTATCACTGAGTACCCTGGGAGCAGAAATGGGTACATACTGCAATAACATTTCCATGTATATTAATATGAATTTATAAACCAATTCTCTTCTCTGTTCAAACCCCTTGTGTGTTCTTTTGGGTGAAATTCACACTCGTTCAGAGTAATGATACAAGATCTGTACTCTTCTTAAGTCTTCAAAATCTCTCTCTCTCTCTCTATCTCTCTCTCTGTGCTAATTACAGCTTAGGACACACACCCTCCCATAGATGGTAGCTGAGCCAGAGCATCCTTTAACTCAGGTAACAGAGACCATGATGTCTGGAGCTGTAGGACCAGCATTCTAGACAAAAGAGTATGATTTATTGTGTCAGAGTGGTAGTGTCTAATACTTTTGTTTTTACAGCCTGTGGCCTATTTTGAGGCTGAATTCTGATCCTGGGTGTTATTATAGAAAAATCTTCATTCTTTCAAGTGTCTAGAATGAAGTCTCAGACAATAAACCATTTTCTGAAAGCTTGGAGTACTATAAGTGCCATAATTTAATGTGGCTCTTCTTAAATCTTTTTGTTGGGGTTTTAATGTTTCTTTCTGTCTCTCTAATTGCCAACGGCACCCCATACTACAGAGCTTGAAATATAGGCAGCTTTTGGCATTGGTTTTTGCAAGAAACAGTTTATGATTAGGAGTAGTAAAAGTGTCAAATAAGTTGTTGTTATTTGAAAAGTAGATGCAATTTCCTATCAATAAATCTGAAGCAGAGAGCACACGGTGACAAAACATTTTCATTGACAACCTAAGACAGCTCAGGGTATTTTCCAAAAGAGAGAGGGAATGCCAAAATCTAATAAAAATGTCTACATTTCCCAACAAAATGTGCAATTTCCCTGGAGGGAATGTGCATAGATCCATTTTTCAGATAGAGTATCAGAAAAGCAAAAACCTAACCTGAAAAAGGTTATATCCAGAGCTGGAAGAGGACCTTGTTCTCTGAGGTGATAGCCCATGTATTAATCCACTAGACCATATTCCCTCATGAAAATTGCTGGAAATCTCTTTACTTAGCTAGGCCAACTGTAAAATTCATCTAATAAAGTTTAACCACCCTTATAAAGTGCTTTGAGGTCTACATATGAAAAAGCACTATATAAATGAAAAGCATTATAGACATTTTTTTTCCAGAGCAGATAACTAAAAGAGAGAGGATTTTAGTGATTTGCCTGGGAAATGAAGTGGCCTTAGGTTTAGGTATTGGCTGTTGAATTGGAAGATGTGGCCTCTGACTTTGACTGACACTATGTAATATTTTGTACAATATATGGAGATGTTGTGGAGGGGGTGTAACCCAGAGAGTGGGGAAATGGTTGGACTGTGGGGCCCAATGATACCCCCCATACACACCATCAGAATTGGCTTTGGTGGAGTGTGGGTTTTTTGCCATCCCCACAGCTGGTGTGAGCATAGACCTTTTCTGGTGAGAAGAAAAGGTGGCAGGCCATATGTCACAGCTTGTTTGGGAAGGTTGGGCAGATGTTCAGTGCAGGTACTCCATAAGGAGGGCAGCCAGTGACCAGATAAATGTCCTGGTAAAGGACTTAAAAGGAGGTACTGGATAAAGGAACAGACCAAGGGAGAGGGTTGGGGACTCCTATGATTGGTACTGAAGGGAGCCCCCTTGCCCATTCTCATAGCTCTTTTTGACCCTCTTACATGGCTGGTGGATGGTAAGGTCCAAACCATGGGTTGGTTGGTGGACCTGGATGGAAAAAAACAGGGGGGCTGGTGGAAGCCCCAGAAAATCTATTTGAATACGCATGGATTAAACAAAGGATGGCTGGTGGAAGCCTCAGAGTATTGAGCTGAATAAGCATGGATTTGCCTGCACTGTACCCATTTTATCTACTGGGTAGTCCCAGACATCTATATAATAAAGTTGCTGCTTGATTAAAACCCAGAACAAGTGTCCCATCCTTCTTGTTGTGTACCAAGACAATTAAGTTTACTGTGTATGATGAAATATGTACTCCCTCCCCGCACTCCCCAGTTGCCAACCATATTACTTAGCAGGACCAATAGGCATGGTACCCGCAAGAGTTTCCCTTCAGGAGCCTGTGGACTGTAATAGTATGAAGTGACATAAAAGCAGCTTCTCCAAAACAAAGTAGGATTTATTTTGGCAAAAGATGCAAAAATTCTTAGAAGTGGATTTAAAATAAGAGAGATGTACATACATATTGCCTTACCCATGGTTAGCATTTTCCTCAAGCCCCTGGGGCAGACCTGACTTAGACCTGCTGCCCCTCCATATTCACTTGGCATCAGCCTACAGCTTGCTTACTGCAAACACCCAACTCTCAGCCTCTGCCAGCCTGGAGCATGCTTTCCCAGTATACTTCAGTATCAGGCTATAGACCACTGAAACTTCCCCCTAACCTCTTGGTGGAGCCATATTTCAACTGGTCAGGGTCTTTTGAGCAAGTTTTTCAGCCTTGGCAAATAGCCCTGCCACCAGGATTAGGGCTAGGGAATCTCTCGTCATGGCTATAAACTTGGCTATAGTTTGAGGGCACATCTACACTACCTGCTAGATTGGCAGTTACTGATCAATCTAATGGGGATCAGTTTCTTGCATCTAGTTTAGATGTGATAAATCGATCCCAGAGAGTGCTCCTCATCAACTTCTGTACTCCATCTCTGCAAGAGGTGGAAGCAGAGTAGACAGGGGAGCAGCAGCGGCCAACTCGCCACAGTATGGATGGACAGGTAAGTCGACCTAAGATACGCCAACTTCAGCTACGCTTTCGTGTAGCTGAATCTGTGTATCTTAGGTCGATACCCACCTTTCCCACATAGTGTAGACCAGGCCTCAGGAAGTGCTTCTTATCTAGGCCATTGATTTATTTTTCTTGCCTCTTTAATTTTATCTTTCCTTTCTTGTTCCTTTAAACACCTCTGTTTTAGATACAACTGTGCATTCAGGTAGGGTAATTTTCAGCTGCACCAAGGTGCATATGTAGTTCATAAAAAAATATTTCTCTGATCTCCACAGTATGTACATCAGTGGGAGAGGGAAGAAGTAACTTCTGTCCTGAAGTTTCTTTACATTTGTGTATATGAAGGTTGTGGAAGGGGAATGGGAGGAAGCAGTGATGGTGAGCAGTAAATTGTTTGTTGCAATGCAATAATAGCAGTATGAAGACAATTTATAAAGCAAGGTTAGAGCTATGTGTTTCAGAATTAATTGTTGCTGGTCATTGATTTGTGCCACCTTAACTCTGATCTCAGTACATTGTCCCAGACAGAGTTCAAGTGTAACAAGTGGAATGACCAGATCAGGCTGACACTGTAGGTGAACATAAGGAGCTAGCCAGCATTAATAGTTGTTACGAAATCTTTGCAGAAATAAAAATAGGTTATAATACAAAGGCAAATAATTCTTTTGGTGTTTAAACTTTAAGATCTTGATTTGCTTTTCACTTATACCCTGATAAATCAGGAACTACTTCAGTGAACTCAAAGGACAGATTGCAGTATGAGAGGAGAATAAGGCCATACAAATTTAAATCTGTCTTATTTTTGAACTATTAAGAAAACTTATAAAGTTTGGAGTTTGTAGGGCTTGTAGTTCTTTAACTAGAAGAAAATGTTTTAGGAAACATTTTTTTCTGAAATGTGTCCTCTGCCAAAGTTAAATATTGACCAAGAAAATATTATGGAAATGCACTTAGACTACAAAGAGTTTGTGGTTAAAGCTAAAGACTGAATTAAAACACTGAAATATGAAATACATTTTAATTTTCTTGTGTGCAACTTTCAGAGTATTTTTAGCTTTAAGTGCCTCCATAATTGTATATAGACACATGCATATGTACACTCTAGAAAAAGGGTCAAATTAGGGTTACTTATGAAACATCATAGTTAATATCAACCTGTTGAAGTAATAGATTAATTTAATTATTTGAAATCATATATATCCAATCAAAGAGGCTGCTCAAAAGAAATCACTAAACAGGGGATGGCTTGCTCAGCCATGACCTCTCTTACAAAAGTGTGGAAAACTGTGTTATCTCAAAATATTTGAAGATTTGATTTGTGAAAAGCTTATTTTTTCCATCATGATTTATGGATATGAATCCTGGGCAACGAGACATGCTGACATGAAGAAAATTCAAGCCTTTGAGATGTGGTTCTGGCATGTCTGTAGATGGAAAAGATGAACATTTATGTTGACAATATTACTTGAGAGATGCAAACTCTGCTCTCAGAAAGCAACAGGCAGAAAATTATATACTTTGGTCACAGAAGAGATGGAAATAACCTTGGAAAGTTATTATGGAAGGAATGGTGGCAGGTCATCATTGTATGGGATGACCACCCAGGAGATATAGATAGTGTGCAGCAGGTCAGTGGGAAGTCAGCTGCTAAGTGTGCAAACTTAGTGGTGGATCAAGAAGGTTTTTAAAAATTCTGCTATGATGTCACCAGTATTTAGACATGAATAAATGGACTTAATTTACTTATATAAGGAAATCATAGTATATGTTAGTCAGCTGTTTGAGGAGCCATAAGCAATGTTTCCAGTCAAGCATGGCTTTAGTCTGTATGGGAAATCAGCTATAATATCTTCGTAGTGTCTTAATATCATATTCTGACTGTGGTATTTAAAAGCTGCTTATAGTCTTTGAGGGCTATACTAAACACTTCTAGTATGTATAATAAAACAGCCTTAGTGCAGAATGATTCACAGCTGTAATTCTACATTTTATATACTGTATTTTTAATCTCAAATGATATCTTAATCTACATATGATATATTAATTATATAATGATATATTAATCTCAAATGATATATTCTGTGCAACATAAATACTCTTTATGACCAGTTCAGTTACTGTGTCTGTACAGATGGGATATCACAAAGGTAACTGAGATAGAAAGTTCATGGAGTTTTGATAGTCCACAAAAAATAGGATGTCACATGTGCCCCAGTATGTATTTAGAACTGGTCAAATACTAGATAAAATCATATCTTAAATATTAACGTATTTGGGAATTAAACTATTCATCAAAGATATTGTTTGGTGCATTTTATTAGCTAGCTAAATAATGAAAAATAATGAAGAAAATTATTCCATGGATGGCAGCATTATTTACTCACTTTTCTATGACTCAACAATAGTGTTTCTAGACTTTTGTGTGGCCTCTTTGAATAGTTATGCTATACGGTGTTCTCTCTATTGAACGATTTTGTTGTAGAGACTTACACTCCGAGTCTGTCCCCAAACCTGGTCTTTCTGTCTCTCACTTTCTAGCCAAGAACAACCTTTTCTATAATCCTGGCATAGTCATATGGAGTCCCTCTTGGTCACATGACCCCTCTAGGACTACACCTCTTATTAGCAAACATGGGGAAACTTTTTGTCTCCCCAGATTCCTCTCCTCAAAGGTCTTTGCCACAGTAAAAGTCAGCTTCATGATGCCTGGTCTTAAAGGATCACCATGCTATGTTACACTTTAAAATGTTCATAGTGTATTAATTAAAGGAAAATAGTTTGTTAAATAGACTAGAAAGACAAACATTTCCAACTAAAATCTTCACAATGATTTTCTACAACTGCTTAGCCTCCTTCTGCCTGCCCTGACAAGAATCAAATAGCTCATGACCATGTAGCCACTCATCTCCATCTTTGAAATTTCTGGTAGCATTATTCAAACCGGGCACTCTAAGGCAGCAATCAAAGGGATGAATCTACAATGGGTTGATCACAAAGGGCCTGATCCAAAGCCTGCTAAAGTCATTGGACACAAACTCATTGACTCTGGTGCTCCATGTCATGCTGAACAGGATACATTCTAGATCATAAGAACCACCACTCTCGGTCTTCTTTTAATTCCTCCTCTTGCATTATGACGTATAATCCTTCTTCAGTCCTCCGGTCCAGCTTCATGAGAATCTTTCACCTCCATAATCTTGGGTGCGTACAAAAGCAACCTACATCTTATTAAGTAGCCTTCACCACTGCTATGCATGATTTGATCTTTTTGGCTAAAAAACAAGTAAAACTACATGTAGAATTGTAAACACCATTGGAAGCCATCATTCTAGTTCTCTTTCTATGAATTTGTCTTAACTTTTGCCTTCTTTTAAGAGTAAAACCACATGAGCATAATTGTTCTGCTTTGCAGAGCACTGATGTGAAAGGCAGATTGTGCTGGAGAGATACATTGTGCTATCCATTGCTTTATGTCACAGTTTTAAGTCACTGAATAAGATTATTGTACCTACTAGAGCCCCCTTTAAAGATAAAACCTTTCACAATAATTTTGCTCTAATACAGTATTGTCAGAAAGCGCAATATGCTTACCTTCATGAGAAAACCTCTCTAATTGGAATTACTAGACCTTGACTCACTTGTCACAGCTACATTCAGGGTGAAGGTGAAATCTTTGAGAAGTCTGTTCTTGAAAATTAGACCACAGCTTGTCTGAATAAAAGCATTATAAAAGAACACATGCATATGCAATATACTTTTTCGCCAATTCTTTTTTCCCCCTGTTCTCTGCATATATACAAAATAAACAGGAAAAAAACCTTGAACTTTGTAACAACTGAACTTCAATAATACTATATAAATTGTTATCAGTTAATAAATATTATTTCATGTAGTGGAAGAGTTAACAAAATCACAATTTTAAACTTTGTAACAGGTGGGGGAATTGCAGCTAAAGCCGTTGAGCTTAATGGGAATTAGTCATGCGTCCTTGATTGTTCAGATGTTGGAAGAGAGACCTGAATAACTCACTGAAGTAAGTGCTTTTCCTAAGCTCCTAAAGTCTGGATAATAAATAGAAACAAATCATCTCCTAGTGATTAGTAGACATAGCAATAAAGCAGGACAGGACTTGTGTTTTAGCTTTTTGTTTCCACAATTACAAAGTGAGTATCAAAGCAATAATCAGGAGACTCTGTTCTTTATTTGTTTTATTTTTGCTGGAGAGATTGTGGGACAATTAAACAAAATGTAATTTAATAATATTGTCATAATAATAGAAATGGAAAAAAAAAGAAATTATGCTCAATTTCCAGTCGATCATTTTCTATATTTTCAGATATAACAAATATGAGTATATGGCGATGAGTTTTGTATACATTTCCAGAGATAAATGTTTATTAATCAGAATCTGTAGTTGATGCAATATCCTCGAGATGATAGTGAAAAAAATCCCATAAAGCACTTGGCCAATTATGCAACATACCACCATTTGGGAAAAATTCTTTCTTATCTCAGCTGATGATCAGTTTATGTCCCTCTGCTAAATGTTACTATGCTAAATAATTTACCTCTAAGCATTTCAAAACACTAGCATAGCTGGTTAAGTAACCATTCATTTATGTTAATTAATGAAACTTTTTAATTTATCATAGATTTATTCTTATATCTTTGTTTCATTTAATAACTTGTTGCATTCATAAAATTTGGAAGACTTTACAATATTTAATTACAATAACATAAAGCAGTAACATTAATTTTAAAAAAATAGTTGCTGTCTGTAAGCTTAACTGATTGGTCACTATAAAGTTTTATAAAAATTAATTTCCTAACAATATAAGGGTTTCTTAGTGCTCACCAAAAGGAATTATTTTAGGACAGATAATGTGCTGCTTTCACTGATCCTGTTTCTATGGTGACTTGATTAAAATGTGACTGGTTTTGCACCTAAAGTGCACGAGATCAGGCAAACTATATTGATATGAACCAGGGTGATTGTTCACTTGGTCCTGCTTTAGTTTCCATCCTGTTATCAAAGTTACATAGTCCAATGAATTGAGCATTTTGTTATGAACATGGCATATTAGAGCAGTTAGCCTGGAAATTTGAACCAGAGTTTTCCTTGTCTCAGAAGAACAGCTCTCAATTAAAAGATCTTTTTTGTTAGCTCATTAGAAGTAGAGTCTATGGTATTCTACCTCCCCTGATTGTCATCCTTGTTTGCATATCATGGAAATCACTAGAAAGTGAGCTCCTAATAAATGACTGCCCCTGCAAAATCTGTTTGGTTATTAAATTATTATTCAGAGTTCAGGAGTGTTGGTATGTATAATATATAAGGCAACTGGGAAAAAAAACAAAGAGTCTAATGCTGTGTGGAAAATGTACCTAGCACCTCTGCTGATACCCTAAACAGCCATTCTGTATTGTACATTAGTTAAAGGTCTTTATGAAAGAGCAGAAGGAGAAGGGAAAACATGAAATGGAGAATGAATTACTTAAGATAAAATAGTTCTTATTACTGAAATCGGCAGCATGTAGAGCTAACGGCAGATATTTTCTACAGACAGATGGAATGCTCAACTATCCCAGCAGCATTAGTATGAAGTATCTGGTAAGATTCATTTTTTAGACATTTGCATATAAATATAAACATCATTAGCAGGGGCTAATTGCCCTGTAGGAACTAAAATGTGAGAATTAGCATCTTCAGTTTTGGGGTTTTTTGTTTTTTAAAATTTATTTTTTTTATTATTTTCAAAGTATCTCTAACACCCATCATATTTGGTACTGCATGGCTGCAACAGATAATTGCTACCATTAAGAATCTCAAATGTAAAATCAAAAGCATTTGGCATGGCTTCCAGGGCCACCCTGCACAGTAAGTAACCATAGAAAATGACTATACTAGTTTTATGTTCATGCATATTCATAAGGGCACTTAATTTGACTTTCATAGTAGGGGGCTTTTGAAAGTTTGTCGTCAGATCAGCCCCAAACAAGACCTAACATCAAAGGTAATGTGATATTGTATATCACACACAAAAATGCTTCTATGAGGCAGCATGTAACACAAAGAATTATTTATTTTAGCTATTCAGAAGAGAAATGATACTTCTAGAAACATGTAGACTACAAGACCTTCGCTTCCTTGTTTGTTTTATTTATCACAAAGGTCAGGGGTATATGTTATTAAAGACTTGGTTCATGGGCCAAGTTTCTGCACAGCAATATATAGGCATCTGTGTTTAATATCTTTGACTCATGAAGAACATAAGGAAGGTTCTGTGAACACTAATGACAAAGCCAATGGAAAAAAATGTTCATATTAACTCACAGTATCAGTTAAAAAAACAACTGCAATATGAAATATTGAAAAATTATTTTGTGTTTCTGAACTCAGGTGCTGCCTTGTTCCAGTGTTATGTTCAGAAGAGCACTTGCTGACACCATACTTAAAAAAAGAAAAAGAAAAGAAAAAAACATTTCCATGACATTCAGCAAATGTTTGTTCTAGTGGAACAAATGTGTTAAATTATAGATTAGAACCAGCACAAGGAAACCTTTACAAATGTTTTAGTTTCAGTTTTGCACATAGCAAACAACATTATACTTAAATGAAGCCTTCCTTGTTAGAGTAAAACATCTGCATAACAAGATATTGCACTAGATTTTCTAACATTTTTTTCAGCATGGATGCACAACAAAGAACAGGAAGTCACTGATTATTGGTTGTGGTATTTTCCCAGATAGTTCCGACTGCTTTTCTTTCTGTTTCCCAATTGTTTCATCTGCCCTTTCTCCAACTCATCTGTCTTTCTCTGATTCTCTGTCTAGTTTCTTATTTTTCTCTTTGTTACTCTGGGCATCTTGCTCATCAAATGATGAATACTTTCTGATATCGTCTCTCAGAAAATAACACTGGGATTGTGGAATTGTGTGCTTGCCAGAAATGTCCTGTGATCTGACTTTTGACCACATTGTTATTTACATACAAGTCCCACTAAACACTTATAGTTGAACAGTATCAAATACAAATCTTCATCTTTGCCTTCAAGACTCTGCACAACTCTGCCCCTGTCAATGTGTGCATCTCACCTCTCTCCCATGGACATTGTGTTCCATCAAGTCCACTTCTTTTCATTCCCCTTTGTTATATTTTTACCTTCCCAATCCCCTCGGACTGAAATGTCCTCTCCTATCCTGGTCAACATGTAAACTCCCTCTCCACCTTCAAGTATTTCCTTACATCTGTCCATTGCAGACAATAATCTCCTATGCCAGGTTCCAACTAGCTATCCACATATAATCAATGTTTGCACAGTGTGACTTTCTGTCCACCTCTAGTAACTGTACCACAGGTAAGATTCTTAGTGTGCTACAGCCTGTGAACTAAGAGAATTGGGACTCTTAACTCAAGTATTAGATAGCCTTTGATTCAAGGTTCCAGGTTCAGTTCTTGCTATTGATAGCCCTCCCAGGGTCATTAAGAAGTTAGCATGGTGCATACCATCCAAAACAATGTCTCCACCATACTTTGTGTTTACTTCACTCCCTGTCCTTGCCTCATGCCATCTCTGCTTGTGTCACATCGTGCCATATCCAGTCTAGATTGTATGATTCCATGAGTTAGGAAGTTTTCATTTTCTATGTAAAGAGCTGTGCACATCTGTATCACTGAATACAATTACATAACAAGCATAAAGATTCTGTTATTGCACACCAATAGGGAAATACTGTTTCAGTGCCTATGGAAGACTCTGTAGCAATGACTTAAGGAAATACATAGGTAACCAATATAAGACAGTTTAGGCTGCCTTTATATAGAGCATTAATTAATTCCCAGCTCCGTAATGGTTCACTGTTGTGTATTATGGAACACATGCAGGTTTCTGTAGCATGCTTTTTTAACTAAAGCATAAAGACTAAAGCTGCCTCACCATTTTTTGGGTCCAAATGCCTTTTACACTGTGGCATCAGATGTTGGGCCAGCTATATCCATAGGCCATGGGCCGGATTTGCCCATGGTTTTCACGTGCTTCTACCAATGCAACCCTCTGTAGTGGAGTGTCTGCATTGGGGGAAATTGCACAAGGCATCTGCAAACCCACTCCACTAGACAGAAAGGTGCACAGCCAGCTAGTGTTCCCCTGAGAGTGGGAGGTGCTGGACAGGGTAGTGGCACAGCCAGGGCATCTCATGATTTAGTGCAGGGATCGGCAACCAGGCCGCTTCCCGCAGCCCCCATTGGACCGGGACAGTGAACTGTGGCCAGTGGGAGCCGCAGTTGGTGAAAAGGCAAGTAAGGAAACTGGCGGGGCCCGCAAAGGGTGCTTACCCTGCGGTGCCGCATGCCAAGGTTGCCGATCCCTGATTTAGTGCATTCTCCAGCAACTTCATAGAGGAATAAAACTGCCTTCTTCCTTTGCAAAACTGCTTGGGAAGGAGGATGGCTGACTCCCAACCATCACTACTACTAGCACAGCAAGGTGTAGTTTGCACTTCTCCAGAATAATGAGTTTGCATCCTAGGTATGGTAAGGTATTGGACTTCACTTTCTGTATCAGGGTGAGAAATGTCAATATCCCTGTCGCATGGCAGAGATTAGTATCCATAAACTCCAGTGACTATTGATACAGATTCTTATCTTGCCTCCTGAGTTACACATAGAGGCCATATAATAATCATAGGTGTGGAATTCTCAGAGAGATCAAAGTGCTGTTTTTGTTTTGTTTTCCACCACTTTAATATCGTTAGATCTACTTACATAACAGATGAGTGACCCTCAGAAGATTCAGGTTCTGTATTGATAGGCTTTCAGAAGTTTGGTTGCCTACCCAATCTGGTCATGTATGTAGAAGTTGACCTAAACATTTAGGAAACATATGTAAATGGTTTTCCACCAGTATACTGCTTCTTATCCAGTAGAGATGGTCAAAAACCACTTTTCCTTTTGTTACTGAAATTTCATTTTGATGGAAATTTCATGGCCAGTTCTGTGATTCTCAAGGGTATGTGAACTGTTTGCTTAAACTGGTAGCAGAAAGCCACTTAGGACGGGGCCTAAAAAGATTCTAAGCAGAAACAATATGCTGAAGAAGATAGAGTCAGAATATACTTAGAGATAGCACTGGGTTTTTTAATTCCCTTTTAGATGGTAATTAACTCTTTCTGTTATTATTTACCATAGTCATATGACAGTTCTGGTTTAAAAATGATACAAAAAAAATCTATTTTTATAGGTTTTTAAGCCTTTCATAAGGTCCAATTTTGGACTCAGCCAGGAAGCAAGAAAAGACTAATCTGAACACTTGAAAAGTTCAAAATAGGGGAGGGGAAGGTTTCAAGTTTTGCTCTCAAAATAAGTGACAGAAGTTCAAGGCATGTTCATATTTAATTGGATCTCGTTCACCCATTCATGATCTTTAGTGCACTTGCAATTAAATATTTCACACATAATCCCATGCACAGTGAATTACAGAACCTGTTTCTCTAAAACCACCCTGCAGAAAGTGCCTTGACTTTAAAAGGGGCTGTCTAGACTATTCATAAAGATGCATGCAAGAATCACAAAATAGGCTGCAGCCATAGAGTGAATAGGATTTTAACCCTCTGAACCTTTCATTTAATAGCTGAGATCAGTCTTTTTGAAAGGTTGTGCCATAGCTAGTGGTTTCCTTGCACATTAAACTCAACAGATTTTTTTTCATCTTTTTTTTTTAGCGCAAGAAAACAATTGTTCCTCATTCAATGATATTTGAAACAGAAAAGGCTGCCTTCAGCTGTTACTAGCTATTACTTTTAGAGAATGTAGCAAAAAAACAGTAGAAAAAGGAAAGCAATTAAATCATCATGCAACTATCATCCTTGTTATCTCCACCATTCTTATCATAAAAAATAAGAGATGGCAACTGTGGGGGGAAAAAGGGTAGAGAAAACACAGTTGACAGCGTAGTTAGAACACAATCAATAGTCATAGGTAAAACCTAATATCCCTTAGATATGTGAATGTAATATAAAAACATTACAGAGCAACTGTTTTTGATTTGGTTTGGTTTGGTTTTTTGCTTTCTCTTAGTGATAGAACACTTCAAAGAGTAAGGAAACAATCAGTACGTAGATGCCACTATTATGTAAAAGTCTGCAATACTCCAGTCAGGTGCAGTGACTTATGCGTTAGCAATAGAACACATGAATATTCTGCTCTGCAGTGTTTAAGCTCAAATGAAAAAGAAATAAATTGAAGGGGAAAATATGAATGTCAGTTTGGATTATATATGTGCAACAGTTAGAAACTGAAATATGTGTAAGTGTGCAAATCAAACTGGTAACAATTCAGTTATTCACTGAAAAGTGTTGTTTTCTCCCGCTTTCCCAGCAGTGTTTATATGGTATGTAGGTGGTAGGCAATAAAATAACTTGTTGGGTCCTTCTTTTAACTGAATATTCTAAAGCCATTTTTTCATGGGCTTATTTAACAAACTTTCACTCATATTTTTGCCATTGGAGCTCAGTAGTTTTTGGAGGAGACAAAGTTTCTACATTAAGGATTGAAATGCATTTGCTCAAGGAAAACAATTTAAGAAAAGTAATCCACCAACTCTGTAAAAAATTCTGCACTATGCTAAAAACACTGCAGTTTAAAATTACAATAGGAGCTAATCTGTGACTCTGGTGCATCCTCTGTGTAAATCCTGCTGGAGGTTTCCTGCTAGCTCTCTGCCAGCCCCCTATTATGGAAAGCCACCTAATACTGGAGGCCACCAACCCGGGGGTTCCTGCTGTACCCAACAGCCTAACGCTGGGGGCCTCCAGCACTGACTCAGGGGATCCTGGCTGGGTCTCCAAACCCTGGGGGTTGGACCAGATTACTTCCTTGTCTGGGCCCAAAGCTCAATCTCAGAGGTCCCATGTGACACCCTATTGGTGGCTGGGTTAGGCCCCCAACCACGCCTAAGTCCCTCAATACCATCCAAGAGGCCAGCCCCACCCAGAAGCTTGCCAACCCCACCCTGTACAGGAACATAGCCTGTGATTTCATCCCATTTCACCAGCTAAGACATTTTTTTCATGCAACATCAATGAGACAAAAAAACAGGCAAAAATCACACTTTAACCTGAGTTTCCTAAAGGTCTCAAGGTAGCTAATAAGGGCATAAACTATTGGCTTTGATTCCTCATTCTCTTCTATGCATTCAACAGGTATTGTCATAAGACACATGATCAAACTTCAAGGACATATCAAGAACTACCACTTAAAGGCTTGTAATATCATCTAAAAGACTGCCAAATGAGTGGTTTTCTCTTTAAAAGATTCTACACAGCTAAATAAAAAAAGGGCAAGGGGAACTGTTAAAATGAAGTTTGACTTAAATTTTTAGTAATTATACATATAATTCAAAATTGGACTGAATTCCAAATTTTCAAAAATTTCCCGTGAAATTAAAATGGAAAAAAAATCATTTTGTGACCACCAAAACATTTCACTGACTAGTGTCAACACTTTTGTATGATATTACATGTGTTATATGTACATAATATTAAATCATATATTAAATTGCTATTTTAATATAATATAATCATAGAAAAGAAGTTATCAACATATTTCAACATTGTTGAAATGAAACATTGTGATATTTTATGGTCAAAGTTTTTGTTGAAATCAATACATTCCCTCAAATATTTAGATGGTGATGCTGCTGTATTTTTCCAGATAACTCAGCTTGCAAAGTTTTCTCACCCTCAGCAGTGCTCTCCTCCCCCACCTCTACCGCTCTACAAAGGCTCGCAGTATCTTCATGAGCTTGGCAGGAGGAGCTGTCTAATGGGAGCTGTGCAATCCCTAGCATCTCAGCCAACTGGCTCAGTTAAAGGATCTGATAGAAAATTATTTTCTCCATGTACCTGAAGCAAAAGTTTTTATTGGCCCTTTCGCTACCTAAGGTATCTTTTTTTTGCTCTGGAACTCTGGCTCCTACTCTTGGGAGTAGAGGAGAGCAGGGTTTCTGGGCCTTCCTGTGGCAGAGATCTCAATTGCTTGTGGGGTGGGAAGGAATGTTTTCCATACTCCCAGACTGATTCTGGTTCCTTTGCCTTTGTAGAAATAAATATCTCAGTGTTTTGCTTATATTCTTTTCAGATAATGTACAGTATATATGTTGTTTCTGTAATTAAATGTCCAAAATATGTATTACATTCTTTCAGATTAAAAAGAACTCATTTTCTATGCATAGTAATCTCAACAGACTCTAAACTGGAATCTTAAAAGGGAGCACTGTTAAAAGTTCTAAATGGAGGAGTTTCTCATCTAGTTAACTTTATTTATATAAATTTCGCCAGCACTGCTTTTATTTTTTCAGCACCATATGCATGACACTGTGTGTGTGTGTGTGACAGAGAGAGAGAGAGAGAGAGAGAGAGAGAGAGAGAGAGAGAGAGAGAGAGAGAGAGAGAGAGAGAACTGGAAAAAATAAAAGTAGTGTTGAGGAAACTACACACATACCCACATTTTAATTTACTTTTTATTCTCTCTAAACACTGAAAGCCAGGGACTACTAGTTATTTTACAACAGTGGAAAGTGTTGATGCTTTATATTACATCTTTCATAATATAGCTACTTCAATTTCCATATTTATATTAAAGTTTAGTGTAGCACATGTGTGTGTGTGTGTGTGTGTGTGAAATGAGAGTTCAAACAAGTGACTCATTGTCATGGAATAGGTCACTAGGTTATTGATATTTTAACATTTCCCTTTGGCAAACATTAAAGCAATTGCAGTGAAGTATAGAAATAAGTATAGATTTAGAAATAAACTGCTTTTGGATACAAGTAGGATAATTGTTGTCTGATCCAAAGCATTATTTTGAAATTTATATATTTAAAAAGGCAATAATATTTCCCATATCCTAATAGAAACTTTTTTCTCTCTGACTTATAGCTGATAAACCTCTCTTTGGAACAGAGATAAAGTTCATTTTAAATAATAATGTTTTGCATATTCCCATTATGGCAGACACATTATTCTGAAAAGTAAGCTGTGCTATTTCTATGGACTATGAAAACAACAAAAAAGTGAGTTTTCAGACAATTAACAAAAAAAGAACAAATGGTCTCACCACATAATTAGGCCTTGCATATCATGAACATTGTTCTTGTAACTGTTTTTTTATAATTTAACATAGTTATATCAGAGAGGTTAAAAATTATGCATGCAGTCTTTATTATATTACACATATAGGTTTTAAAAAAGCCTTTCCCTGAAGTAAAAATAATAAATTAACTAAATAGATTCATTGTGTCGAGAAAAATATATTTCCTGAGCCTCAAATAATTTTATTCCTTTTTATTCTAGGCATAAAACTAATTTTTTCCTAGGGGGAAATTATTGCTTAAATACAGTTATGTATTCACTGGCAGTCTCAGCCACTCAGCCAAAGATAGTTCTGAAAAGGAAGTAGAGAGAGCTGATTGAAGAGAAATCCTCAAACTAAAATGAAAAATAGAAGACTTTAGACTTCATGTGTTTCTTTTATAAAGAATGTGCAATGATCCTAGTGTCAAAAAATCACTGGAAAAAGATTTTTATCAGTGTTTTTTCATGCTCCATTGTAGGGATAATCCTGCAAATGGTTGCTCATGTGAGTAACATTCCTCATGTGCATAACCATTTGCAACATAGGGCCTTTAAGATCTGTGTACACTTCGCAGGAAACCTAGGTTCATACTCACATCTGAGCCCAACTCCCCACTACTGTCTACACAAAAAACCTTCTCATATGCACCAGAAGCCTCTTAAGATGCTGACGTGTGGTCTCATCCAGGGGTATGGGTCTGAGCCCGCATCCTCCTATGGCATCCAGGCCCACTCATTTTTCAGTGTAACCACAGCAGAAGCCTGGGCACAAGGCTTATGTTCTGAGAGTCCACTAAGGATATCTCCCAGGGTTGGAAAGAGTCCTACTAGAGCCCAGAATACTCCAGTCTGAACCTCTGACCACACTGTTGTTAGTGTTAATTTCTTTGTGAAGACAATAAACAGAGCCCTATACGTTCATCCAGGCTTGTTCATCTGTGACTCCTGCATGCTAACTGCATCATATGGGCCAAGAAGAACAGAAGCATAGGGGACTTATTTCCAGAAACAGTGAAATTACTATTTGAAGTACTATAGAAATATGTCAGCTAATAATAATCTGGAAGAAATGGGTCAAACATTTTAAACAGAAAGACATTGCACAACTCTGATCATGAGCATATTTGGATGGTACAAGATAGGTAGACAGGATATTTATAAACTGCCAGGCATGATGGACTGCATAGTTCAGACTGCTAGTACAAATAGGCCATGAAGTATTGTATCAATCTAGACCATCAAGTATTGTTAGATTAATGCATAGTTGAGAATAGAGAATGGGATTTCAAAGGCATTCAGCACTGATCTAACACTGTTCCTATTTGAAGTCCATGATAAACTGCCTACTGACTTCAGTGGAAAGAGAGAGTGGCTAATGTTGAGAGCTTTTGAAAATCCCGGAATATATCACTACTTGTCACACATCCACAGGATAGGTGCTACATCCCAGCTTTTAAACAGTCTCTTGGAGGAACCTCTTCAGTGCTCCAGACCCCAAGGAGTCTCAGTCTTCCTTTCGTAGCCCTCACAGCCTCCCTCCTTTTGGACTCACATACACTATGAGTTCTGCCAGCCAGACCAATTCACATAGACGCCTGGTTAGAGACTTGTACATTATTCAGGGATTAATGTACCTCAGCAAGTATTTGCAGTGACACCATGCCGTGTTTTCAAAATAGTGAGGTTTATTAGTTAGCTGGAACACAGCCCTGAACACAGTCCTTAGTTTAGCACAGACTACATTTTGACCTTTATTTCTCTATCTGGACAAGCCAGATGATCCACCAGGAAAGCTGCAATGGATTCCATTTCAGTCTCTATCACTCTCTGACTCCCTAGTCCCAGTTGAAAGCAGCTAGCTTCTTCCAGAATCCAACCTTTTGTCCCATGCTTGTCATCTCCTAGACCTCTGTCTGGGTAGAGCCAGGCTGAGTTCACAACCCCATTTGCCAGAGCTTCCTACTGTTGAGTGCTGTTTATTCAGTCCTTGGGGTTTCCACTGTATCTCTGGACCCTCTGTTCATCAGGGTTAGCTTATTAACTACTCTTTCATTGTGGCTCAGACAGCATGGTGACATGCACACATGTCCTGCCCCAAAGAGCAGACCTAACCCCTCTTTTCTCTGCCAGCTAGTAGTGCAAAGTGCAGAGGGAAATGTAGGCACACATTGGACTTATAAAACTATTACAGAAAATTCCAGCCTTGTTACACAACTGCAAAAATGAGCTGGCTAATTCATTAAAACAACAGTAAAATCTATTTGGCAGTAGAATAGCCTTTCAAGAAAAGTAATGGGAACCCCATTGCTTGAACTGTTTTTGACTATTCTGCATAAGACACAAGTATAGCAGTTGTACTCTAGGGATCAAGCTTGCTTGAAATGGGCATAATCTGGACAATCTACTAGGTCATTTCCATCTCTATCCTCAACAATAATTATTTTTTCTTAAAATAACTAGTAGTATTCACCTCTCCAGGATGGAATTTCCCATTTTTCATCCTTTCTATCACTGAAGGTATTTATAATGAAGATCTTTTCCCTGCACAGATGAACTTATTTTATCCTGTAGTAAAATGCTATCGTGTTTGTGATATCATAGTCTTTTGCCATGGGAGCAGTTACAGTACTTTTCCAGATTATAATCCAAGTCTCAGCGGAACCTGAAATATTGTCAAAATCTCAAATTGAGGGACATATTGCTACTGTTACCTTTGTTTTCATTATACTGCCAATAAAGACAGAGCCACTCATCATTGGGCTACATGTCTGAGAAAACCAACAATAGTACTAAACTTCAGTGGGTTTCCCACCTCATCACAGGGCTCAAGTGTCTAAAATGAAGAATTAAGGAAGTGGCTGGGTGTTGCATGTGAGGGTATCTAGTATTTTCTGGTCATCAGTCTTGAGCAGGATTATCATATACATCCAGCTACAGAGAAGGGTAGAGAATTTCATGGTAACTAAGTGTCTGTGGGAGAATGGACATGCTTTGCTTGACTTACATATGCTTAATTGTGGGCATTTAGAAACTGATGATTGCCTTTAAAGTGTGCTTGTACCTAGAAATCTCCCTTCTCCATCACCTCTCAGAGAAAGATCTGGCTGCTGCTTTCAGCCTATTCTTCCTGATAATCCACCTGCAGTACATGGTGTGTATTTGTTGTTCTACTATGGCTGAGATAGAAGGAAAAATCTATCAAGGAAATTCATTTGAAAGCATTCACTCCCGTCCAAATTATTTCTCCCCATCATACTGTGACTGTGATTCTGTATGCTGATGAAACCATACATTGTAAATCAGGGAAAATTATGTTCAGCTCCCTGCTCCACAGCTGCTATTGCACTGTGTTGGGTGGAATAGCATCTGCACACACTCTTTACCACATCTGGGGTATCTGAGCAACTGAATGCATGTAAATATAAATGTGTGGGCTACTCCTCTAAGCTTGCTCCTGGCCCACTCCCTCACAGCTTTCTGCACTGGCCTCTACAGTGCTGACGCAAAGACCTTTGGTTGGTTGGTTGGTTGATGGGGTTAGAAAAGGGCACCCCTGGTGGCTGCAGTTCGTCAGACCTTTGTGTTCGTCTTCCATACAAGCGTGCAGATAGAATATTCTTACATAACCAGAAGTAGTAGAGCTTTCTTCTTCATTTATTCTCATTATTTGTTAAATGCAGAAAGTGATGACTGCATTACCGCCTGTTGAGACTGATAGTGCACGAGAGTCAGAAAATTCATTAGAATATTGGGACACAATCCTGCCTCTATTGAAGGCTATTGGATGCACAGTTGTTGAAAATCCACACCACTTGTTTAGGTGCCGGAAAATGGACATGCACTCCGAAATTAAGTCAGCAGCCATTTTTGAAAATCATGTTCAGAATGCAATTTTATGCTTCAATAGATCCAATGTGACCAAATTAGGGTTGGTGCTTGAATCATGCATTTATATTTCCTGAATCTGGTGAATTTAAAAGCTCTCTTTACTGCTACTGTAATTCAGGTGTGTTTTGTTGCTGATTGCTTTTAATTTCTGTTCTCTTATGCAGAGAGGGAAAAAAAAAAGGTTGATTTCACATTCAGATAATGAAGTACCTGCTCTTATTTAAGACCCCAATTCAACAAAGCTCTTAAGCATCTGTGTCTATGGCTACACTACAGATCTTACAGCGGCACTGCTGTCCCGCTGCAGCTGTGCCACGTTAGGTCTCCCATGTAACTGCTCTATGCTGGCAGAAGAGAACTTGCCTGCTGGCATAATTAAACCACATCTAACAAGCAGTGTTAAGTCAGCAGGAGAGCGTTTCCTACTGACATAGCGCTGTCCACACGGGCGCTTTTGTCAGTGATACTTTGTCAGTCGGGAATGTGGATTTTTTACCAACAATAATGCTAGTGTAGACATAATGTAGTGTATGTCCCATTAAAGACAATGGGGCTTATGCATGTGCTTAAATGATTTGTGCATTTAAGCCCTAATTGAACTATTTCAAAAGCAAAGCAATGTACTGCTAGGTGAAATTCAGCCTAATGCAGAATCCCAGGCTATATACACACTACAACTTAGGTCAGTATAAGTTATGTTACTCAGGTATATGAATAAGCCTCTGCCCTGAGTGACATAAGTTTCACTGACCTAAGCACTGGGCTGGACCGCACTGTGTAGGTGAGAAAGCTACACCTACCAACATCAGCCCCCACAAGTGTCAGCAGCTGGAGTAATTAAGTCGACAGGAGACCTCTCTCCTGTCGGCTTAGAGCATCTGCACTAGCAGTGCTACAGCTGTAAGTTCTGTAGTGTAGCCATAGCCCCAGTCTCTGAACCACTTGAGACCCACTGTAATCTTCAAAGTAGGAATTAAGTTGTGCTTAGTCCTTATTCTGGTCATCTGCAAAGAGATGAGTATTACTCACCTATGTAGAGGCCTTGTACAAGACCCTGTCATCATTTGTGACCACATCAATGGTTAAATGGTGTACATACAGGGCCTGGTGTAGGATTTCTCCACTGGGTGTGCATTTCATCCCACTGAGAACAAGCATAAAAACTTCAGCCCACAAAGAAACGTTCTGCTAAGCTGTAAGCATGTGAAAACAGGGATTGCAGTAGAAGCTGCTGTCTTTGCAGTCATCACTAGCATAGTTAACCCACCTCTGTGGCAATGATCTTTAGGGAGTGATTTTGAAAAGTGGCCTCTTTTTTTTTAATTTTGCACTTAGAGATAATTTGCTGGTATAAAAGCTAGTATCTAAGTACCCGAACGCACTCACAAAATAGTACTTAGATGGCAAAACAGCAGCATTTTTGCTCAGAATTAATTGTGAGTGCAAGGCTGCAACCCAAAGAAGATGGCTGTATTGAGACTCTAATAAAAAAAAAATCAGCCTCTTAGTCTTTTTCTGTTTAGAGCATTTCAAAGATACTCAGTCATGTTCATATTATTCATTAAATGATTAATTTTATCCAAATAAATTGAGGCTACAGGAAGCTTCACAGTATAAAAGACATTGAATGTTAGGTTCATTTTGTATGTAATATATTCAAGGACAAGTCACCCTAGTACTTCAAGCAATTCACTCATTCACATACTTTACTGTCCAAGCTAAAGTGGTTTACCTTGTTAATGTATTCCGTGTCTGTTTTTATCTATGCAAACAAAACAGAACTAGATTCCCCTGGAATATCTCAGTGACCAGAGAGAAACTGTTGAGTTGCCATGTACTGAGCTCAGATGACAGTGTGATGCATTTAATTACTTTGCACAGACATTACAGTTAAAATGGGGTATAGTCTTTAGCTGTGATTTTTGTTGTCATATTGTCCTGTCAATGTCACTTGAAGCTCACACTTCAGTCACATAATACTTTAAGTGCTGAAAAAAAATTACCAAGGTAAAATTTTCATGAAGGAAAGTTTCATATTATCAGCATTATTATCATGAATTGATAACACAGCTCATTAAAATAAAGGCATGCGATTTTTAAGGCCAGATTCATTTTTCATAGTATTTCAACCCTGTACAGTATAACCTTATTTACTGCACGGAGGTCTCCATGGGTTGTGAATTAATCATTTAATAGCCATATCAGGAAGAGTGGGAGATCCTAAAGAAATATGGAGCTCCAATATGGCACATGAGAACTTTTCCCTTTAGAGGTATTATTTTAAATAGAAAATTATCACTTTGCGTATAATAGAACATGAACTATCTGAATCCACATTGTCCTATAGGCAGTAAGGGCCGTAGCAGTAGCTGGGACATTCTTACTGCAAAGAAGAGAAGCAAATAGATTGCATCCATAGGGACTGATGGAGCAGAAGCTGGGGCATCAATCACTCTTCCCTTTCAAAAGATTCTGTGTTTGCATCCAACAGTCCCAGTGACCTGGTTGGTACGATAGGTGGATCCATCCCTTTTGGAGTAATTAATATTCCTTGTGATGCTAGACTCCCTTCACCCATGCACTCAGAGAGCACATGGTTTGGGATTGTGGTTTACCCCGGAGCACAAGTGGTAGGGTGAAATAGAAGAATGAACTGATGGAAGATGTTTGAGAACCAAGGACACATGAACCATAGCTGTATGGTGTAACATCTGAAATCAGGTTTAAACGTCAAATCAAAGGACGCAAGACCAGAAGGGTTCTCATGCAAACTCCTGCAACTGACATGGGTCTGAAACTATCCTCCTACAGCATCCTATTGCATAGCTGAATAGAGAATAAAAATAAATCTATTCTTCTCTCTTCAGTGTAGGAGTCTAATGGGAAAACACAGCCATAGAGATAATGACTTACTTGAGGTCACTGTGATCTGGCAGAGTGGGCAAGGCCTGCTTATCAAAATAGCTGGATTCTGGTGCTGTCTGAGGCACTGAGTTACTGGGAGATTTTTGGCAAGTAGTGTAGGTTGAGATTATGAAAAACTCTTGGTGTTGTCCTAATTCTATTTTGAAATCAATGGTAAAACTCCATTAACTTTAATGTGAGCAAAGTTAGGCTGATGTCACGAGCTCTTCAAAATCCCACCTTTAGCCTCTGTGTAACTCAGTTACCACATTATTAATTATGATTCTTATTTACAATGTGGTTTTGCTCAGGTGCTTTACACACCTATGTAGGGGTACTTCCAGCCACAGACAACGTGCAGTTTAAATTATTAGTAAAAGGAATGTGTCCAAACTTCCCATAGGAGAACACCTTTTAGAACCTTTCTTTAGAGCTAAATGATGGAGGTACTGCTGGCTATGATACAACATCGTGTTTTATTGTGAAATTATGATATATCATACCAATCATATTAAGGCAAGGTAAATTGTAGTCTGCCTCTGTGCTGCCACATCAAGTTGCCGAAAATCTGGAATGAGGGAAAAGTGAGAGTTTTCATTATAACAGCAGAACTAAGTAGTCCCTCTCTATTGCTAAAGGGCTGTCCTCTCTTGATCTGTGGTCTGGTATTTTCCAAGGCTTCACAGGTAGTATTCACAACCGGTTATATTAGTATATTAGGTCTCTTCTGTCCGCCCCAGAAGCACCTTGCAGAATCTTCAGAAGATAATCTGAGAGCTCTAATGGCGCCTTCTGTTCCTCTCGTAGCTTCTCCTCATTCTCAAATGTCATGGTTGCCTCTCTTTAGCCTTTTAGCTTCTTCCCTTCCAGAAAAGTTCCTGGCTTTTGATTCATTCTAAAGGTGACCATTCCTAGCTTCCACTGGCTATTCTCTCAAAAAGTGGGCCATTCCAACTATGGAAAAGGGAGCCAAAACCAGGTTTCCAGTCAGCAGGTTTGAGAGATGATGGTTGCCCTGGAGTTTCTATTGCATTTGAGACTATATTTGCATAAGCCCCTCACTGGTCTGGAGGGAAAAAAAATCCTTGCCAGGCACACACACAAATAGGAGGGATTCGCCAATGTTAGATTAATATTTTGTTTATTTTTTGAAAGCACATTCAGTGTTATTTAGTGGAACATTTGCTCTGCTATAGAAACAATGGATTCATTTGCCTGATGTATTACTGTCCTTATCAATATATTCAGTCCTTCAAGCATACATATTCAGCCATTCTAATCCACATATTCACTCTTTCTAACATATTCTCCCTCTTTGTGTCAAGGAAACACATTCATGTTTTATTTTCATTTCTCTGTGTCAAGGAAACTCATTCATATTTTTCATTCATCTCATTTGTTAGTGAAGTAGAATTATCTATAACTGAAATAGCACTGAATGCAAGTAGTAGCTCTTATAGAAATAATTTGATTCCAGTGGGATTCATTTCATGCTCTCTGGACCCTTTTCTATCACACAAAGAGTTTGTTGCTAACAACTGGCAACCATTTTAATTGCTAGGATAGTTCAACTTATGTCAACAACAAATATGCAGTGAACACTGAGTCTTGATGAAATTTGATTTTGATTATTTTTGTTCAAATGGAATTGATGCTCTTCATAATGTATCCAGCTCCTTAGACATGTCTAGAAAGATAAGTGTTTGTTAGCACTAGTAATATCCTGTGGTAGTGGACTAGAGTCTACATCCAATAGAGTAGGGCTCAGAAGAAGTCTGGTGAATAAATATGAGGCTAGAGAATAATAAAACATGAGCTAAAGTGTGAGAGTTTAAATATTTTTATTGAAAGGGATGTGGCCAACATGAAATCTAGTAATTTTAAAAACCCTGATTGGAAGTAGCTTAAGGCACTGCCCAAATGTACCCAGATTTCTTGCAGTTTTAAAATCACATTTTCTCATTTTTTTTAAATCCTCTTGACTGCTTTTTGAAGATCCACTCAAACAACTTTAGAAGTGATTGATAAACTAGTGGACCAGGTCCTGAAAATATTTAAATACATGTGTAGTTTTACGTACATGATGTCTTTGAGATGATATATGTGACTGAAGTTATCCACATGCTTACATGCTTGCAGTATTGGATTCTAACCGACTATGCAGGTAAAACAGAGCAATTAACTATATTTTTAAAATAAATGAAATGAAAAGAAATGAACACAATGGAAAAAGATAAATATAAGTTGCTCTAATTTCAGTCATAGCAAATTAAACTTAATTGTAACAAGAGTAAACAATGTGATATAAATGTGATTTTTTTTTCAAGTGGTCAGGTCCCTAAAAACAGAGCTAGAAATAGGAATGATTTTCTATGTTTAGGTAAAAGGAGCAGAATGGCTTTTACTACCATCAAAAGCTAGACAGAGACAGTTTAAGCAGTGGTCAGAAGGTGGTCTAGTCAGTTGACACAGTGCATGGAGAAGTGATGAGTAGCAGAGCCAATCAACATAATTTAAATGAAATCTTTATGGTTGAAAAATGTCCCTATCAAAAAAAAATTGAAAAAAATGACATTTTCAATTTTTTTTGGTTTGGTTGTTTTTTTATTCAGTGTTGAGCCTCCTTTTTTCCTTTAAATTTTTTATTCAAAACATTAATAAAATTTCTCTGTAATATGTTCAATTTCTGATAATCTTTCAAAAAAACTGAAAACAAATGTTTAAAAACCATGAAAATTTTAGAAAAAAATGAAAAATGGGCTGCTGTCAAACAGTCTGAAATGAAATAAATTTGATTTTTTTTCCAAAAATTGTTTGTTTTTCATCAGTTCTAGTCAATAACTTACCAGTAGGAATGGAGAGCAGATGGAGAAGAGAGATGCACAGTGTAGTTTTAAAGAGTTAAAGCAAAAATGATTACAGAGAAGTGACTCTAACTCATCAAGATTTGTTCAGCTAATCTGTGTACATCTGAGATCTGTACTCTATCATAAATGCCAATTATCTATATTTGGTCAATTAAAAAAAAAGAAGTAGACATTATTTTTTTCTCTGTGGCTCAGATTTTCAGAAATTCATGTAAGTAATATGTATAGAAAAAGCCAAATGCAAAGTGTTCAGCACCAGAGAGCTTTGAATTATGTAATACAAATTTTAATCTAAAAAAACCTACAGGGTGATGTCTTTGGTTTTTTTCCTCCATTCTTCTGCCATATTTGCTTAACTCAGCAGTAGCAAGAAGTGCTGGCTGAAGATGTTAAAAAAAATACCTTTGTACAAAATCCAAATTTCAGCCTTAAGGCAACGTGTTGGTTAAAGTATAAATATGAAAAAACACAGGGTATTAGAA
Source organism: Dermatemys mawii (assembly GCA_007922305.1). NCBI lineage: Eukaryota > Metazoa > Chordata > Testudines > Dermatemydidae > Dermatemys > Dermatemys mawii. The sequence continues at coordinate 8,624,511 of ML677355.1, read as the reverse complement.
TGGAATCCTGAATGTTATCTTGCTATAATGCATTGTTTAGATTCCCAAATGCTTGCTTGACTATAGTCTAGCATTAGAAAATTCTCAAGGTCCTAACATTTCAAGATTTCTGAAAATCTTTTTTGCCCCTCTACTAAGTTATGAATTCTCTGTTTCTGTGTAAGAGTTAATGATGTAAGAATTGCATTTGAAACTAATTAGGGAAAAGGTTAAAGCTAAAATACCTGCATATGTTACATGCAAATTATTTGAGTGAGAGTGAAAGTATTTATTTTAAAACTGAATCTATTTGCCCATTTTGCAATTCAGAAACAGAGGATGCAAAAACCATCTTTTAATCTGTTTAAAATGTGCAAAAAGGAAGAAAACATATGATGATTGTGAAGAAACTTCCTTAGGAGCTGGAGGTAGATATGTCTGATGGGCATGTGGGTTAATATCTAAGAGATGAATTGCCCACACAAATAGCTTTAACATGATGTGCAAAGTTGTTAACCTCAGTGATGTGAAAAACCAATAGACTGAAAAGGTTCCAAATTTAGTTTCAGTCCAAGAAGAACTCAGCATTTTAGATTTCAATTCCAGTGTTTTGATTCTGCAAATTTAGTAAGAAATAACATGGAAAAAAAATTCTAGTTTGTCCTGTTTTGGTCAGAAATCCTTAGAACAATCTTCCAACTGTTATTTTGATACTTCTGGACCAAGAGTCCAAAAGCACAGAAGTAAGTGAAAATAATACTTTTGAACTTCAAAAGAAGTTTGAATTTAGTTCTTATTCTCTCTAGGGATCAGTGACTCAGTAGAGTTAAAAGCAAAATTGAATTCAGCAAATTGTTGATCTGAATTTAATCAGTTTTGTGCATTGCAGAATGGAGGAACAATCAGAGAACCTGTGGGATGTGTGGATTCAGGCTTTTGGTTCAGGAATAAATATCAGTTACAAAGCTTGGCTCTGATCTACCTCAAGGTTCAGAGATGTTTGATTGGGTCGGCATTAGGGAAAATGGCACCCTGGGTGAACTTTCATTTTGGTGCCCCTG
>ML677355.1:8556114-8623461 GCA_007922305.1 Dermatemys mawii | reverse complement strand
CCCTAATCCCTGAACCTCCCTCCTGCATCCCTAATCCCTGCACTGTGTATGCCCCCTTTACTCCAATCCCTGCATTCCCTTCCTGTATCCCTAACCTCTGCACTGTTCCCCCTTCACCCCAGCCACTGCACCTCTCTCCTGTGCCCCTAATCCTTTCACTATGCCTCCTTCGTTCCTACCCCCTGTACCTCCCTCCTGAGCCCCTAACACTTGCATCTCCTTCCTGCACCCACGTGGAGAAACTGACCCACCTGGATGCACAAAGCAGCAGCATTGCTTCTCACTCCCCCACTGGACTGCTGCTCTTCTGCCCATGCACCCTCTGGGCTGCATAAGGAGAGGACAGGAGAGCGGCAGCTGCTGCTACCTCAGCACAGCCCAGGTGGGGAAGTGACCTGAATGCAGGAAGCCCTGGTGTTGTGTGTGTTGAGGGTAGGGGAGAGAGAGAGAGAGCTGTGTTGAGGGGAATGTGTGTATTCCTGAGTATGTGAGTGTGCTGCCTCTTTAAGAAAGCCCTCAGGGTCAGTATCCTGAAGGCTTGTGTTCAGACACAAGCAGCCACCTGCAGCTCTGCACCCATCAGACGCTGTCCCATCACCCCAGCTCAGTGGTGAGTGGAAATCGGGTGAGGGGGACACCCTGACATAAGCCCCCTCACAGCAGACAGGAGGCCACTCCCAGGCCGGAGTGTCCAGGGGCCGCTCCGGGGAGGAACGGTGGCGGACAGGAACAGAACCCCTGCCCCAGAGGAGTCACCTGGTCACCTGGTTCAGATAACTGGTCATCCAACTGCACACTGCAGCTCGGGTCTCTGTCCCCCATCCCTTCTCCGCAGGTGCTGCTCACCTACCTGCCTGCTGCCACCCTCAGCCCAGCTGGCTTTCAGCAGGAAAGGTAGGAATCCAAAGCCTGTGCATGGCACCCTCTTTGGCTAGGTGTCCTGGGCAGGGGCCCGGGCAACCCACTGCAAAGGCCAGACCTAATGTTTGGGTTGTGTTCGGGTTCATCTCCAGTAAGAATGCCTATACCACTTGACAAATAATACAACAGTTCTTGGAATAAAGAATTCAGCCGGACAAATCAGAGTGTCTGTTTTCGTGTTATTTCCTGCCTAATGTCATAAAATTAGGACATTTGGGATTAAAGCCTGAATTGCTGGGTCCTCCTTGTTGTGCAGTGCTTAGGCGTCAAAGGAGCCAGAACACAAATGAGAATCTGACCTTTCTCCTTTCTATCTTGAAGAATGAGAGGCTATATGTAGTGTCGCCTTGCTTCATGAATGTGTTAGATGGTGCTAGAGCACACTTCTTTGTTAACCCTACACATGATTGGGAAATGCTCATCTGGGGTTTTTTTTAACATAAAACAAGAAACATTATTAATGTCAATTTTCACAAGATAAAAGCCCAGTTTGTTTGGGTTTTTGTTTTATTTAGTTTAACATAGATTCAGTTATTCTCTAATATCAGTCTTTGGAGGGAAATCCGTGTAGATAGTTAGAAGCTCCCAACGCACAAGAACTAATAGCACAGTATGTAACACTGTGTTCCAGAAATGACATCTATTATCTGTTGATGCTGCAAAGAAAGCTACCAACAGGCTCACATATATTATTTGTTTACCACTTCAGTTTACAACAGCACTGCTTTGAACAAACATGGCTAAAGTCTAAGATACTTGTATGGCTCCCAATTCAGAGAGTATCAGAATGCTTCACCATCTTTAACATATTCATCCTCACAATAATCCTGTGAGGTAGGGCAGCACTATTATGCTCACTGCACAGATGGGGAACTGAGGCACATAGACCCTAAGTGACTTTCCCAAGGTCACACAGCACAACTGTTGCATAGCAGGAACTTACATCCCAGTCTCTTAAATCCTAGACTAGTATCTGAACCACTGAACCATCCATCCTCTCTAACTCTTTGGACACTAAAGAATTACCACAGAACTTACTAAGATTTTACATTGGCATTAGGAATGGGCAAAATGAGTTGGTTAAAACAAGAATGAACTTTCATACCAAACTACAGCCAAATCTCTGCTTCGTGTGACTAGGGGTATAGTCTAAGAAACGTCAGTCAAGGACGCCTCGTTATACTGCTTCTTCTGCTGCATTCTCTACTTCCAGATTTAATGACCTTCCAGTTTTGTTGGAAAACACTGGGGGGAAATCAATTATGTAGCACATCTGCCTCTGTATGTGTGTATGGAAAGAGAGATGAAGGGTTGTATCTGCACTGATGTGATCACAGCATCATGGCCTGTATTGAAAACAACAACAGCAATAAAGTGTATCCAGGAGCTTTTGGATAATGGAGGGCTCCACTGCATAAACTTACATGGTGAGGGCCAGACATACAAGTAGATTTCTGCTGAATCAGGCTCTTGGCTATCAAAATCTTTTCTTAAGTGAAGGCTGTTATTGGTAACCATTATAGCTTTGGTACAGAATAGAATAAACACTGCCAGATCTTTACTGAAAAAACCCCATCCATGATGTAAAAGTGAATCTTGATCTTTTCCTTAAAATTGTCACACCTTGGCTGATGTGAAATGTATTCATTTTTGAAATACTGTCACGCCCTTGTCTTTTAATAAGGCAGACTATAATAAATCTATGATCTAAAAAGGTTAGAAACAAAAATGAAAATACAACCAAACAAAAAAGAGACCAAAGAGAAGAAAAGAAATATTTAAACGAGGGGGAGTTCGCTTTTGTTTTTTCAGTTGACATTTTATTGAATGTCACTGAGAATGAATAAACAAGCTAATGAAGTTTTTACTAAATCTCTGCAAACACATTTTGAATCCAAAAAGCCCACCCATCCCATAATCTCAAACTTTCTAGTTGGGGGCCTTTTTGAGTGTCCCCTGGTTTTGCAGTGATGCATTCATACAATAAAAATGTGATCGGCATCAAAGGCTTAAAATTTAGATTAACCACATTTTGTCACCTCACCTCTTTCCAGTTTGAACTTGGAATTTCCTCCGTGCATAGACCACTAATGAGCAAATCCTTGCTTATGAATTCAGTTCAGAATGGAATTTTTTTTTTCTTTTGCATAATGTCTGCTTTGAAGTCAGGCAGTCCAAGAAAGTGATTGATCTCACCCAAGTTCATAACTTTTTCAAAGTACAGCCGATATCATTAAATTTTAATTAACCCTTTGAGCTCCTTCTATGATGTAAAGATGAGGGAACATCAAAGGCTCATGTGTTAGAGCAGCAGTGGAATCTTTTGAGCTGGCTTAGACTCATTGAAGATATTTCAGCTGCAAAATATTTCAGCTCTGTAGTCAGCTCAATTCTAGTTACTGGCTCTGCTCTGTGTTGGAAGAGGCAAAGCTATTGTTATAGTCTCAGCTAAAGCTATTTATAAACTGTGATACTAAGCATTCCTTTCTCTGTTAGTATTCCTCCCACTATTCAAAAAAGTACATTATAAAATGATAAAATAAATGACTAAATAACATTCAATGTCTTAATTTTTCTTTATTTGTCTGTGTTCACATTAAATATACTTCTTTTAGTTGCCTTTATGAAAAATCTCCTATAGCATTTTATGGAAATAAAAGAAATAGCGTTCTATAGAAATTGCTATAAACATTATTCACCTTCTTTTTATCCATTCTATAGAATTCCTTATCCAGGTAGAGGGGTTCAATTACAATGAGCCTCACAGGCATCTAGTATAAAATCAGTTTTTTACAGCAGGAGAAACAGCTGGGCTTGAGAGATGCTACCTCTTCAAAGTCCAATTTGGTTTTGCCCTACACTTTGTGCATTTACATCACTGCAAAGTGATTCGAACCTAATTGCTTTGTACTAACTGTGCGTAGTTGTAAATTGCTGCATAAGGCACAGAGAAATAATTAATTGAGCCTTCAGTCTCTCCTTTAGCAGAAGAAGAGATGGCTCAGAAATACTGAGTATGGGTCTCTGCTGCAGTGGTGACCCAACCCTGGATAAAATTCATATGGGAGAAGGAGGAACAGGGTAGGCGGAGGAGAGAGAGTGAGTGAGAGGGGAGAACCCACTAGACCACTTCACTGCACTGTAGCATGAGTAGGATAGCAGAGGCAGAGTCTACCTTTCTTCCTTTTCTCTTGATGGGCATAAAAGAGGTTTATGTCAGAAGAAATGGTGAGGAGGAGAGAATCATGATGGAAGAGTCTATCCTTCCTCATTCATCCCTCTTTGGTTAGTGGGTTTTGGTTTTGAATGGTTGGGATTTTTGTGGGGGTAGGCATGAGGTGGAAGTCAAAGGTGGCTGCCTTCATCCAGTTTTTCTTTCCTTTAGTGAGGGGGCTGATGGAAGAGCTTATATCTAATGGATGTGAGCATCTTGTAAGAGGGAGAGAATGTTTGTATGTGAGGTTGGCAAGTAAGATGTGTATTGGGTATAAAGGAAATCAGCCTGCATTACATTTGATTGACTGATGGTCTCATTGTATTATAAGCATAGTCACATTTCATCTCATATATATTTATGGGTGGAAAGTAGCCAAAAAAGGTGCAACCTTCCCCTACTATTCCTGGCTGTTCAGGAACCTGCGAAGTTCAGAGGGTAAGTTCCGAGCTAGGGGAAAGCCTGGTCTGCTTCATGAGTAGATTCCCTCACGCACTCCCAGCAATGAGTAAGGTGTAGGGACGGCTTGTACAGGAACTGGGTAGACCCTTCTATGTCAGCCAGAGATTGAGGGTGGTAAAGGTGGGGAGGCAGTTTTTGTAGTATTATTATATTGTGTCCACTTCAAGGGCAAAGGAGCCTGAATGTAGCCTGATGAAACAGAATTGGCTAAACCTGCATATTAATAAAGAGGATAAATTAAAGTTTTTGAAGCGATTGCTGCAAAAAAATCTTCCAGAAAAATGGCAGCTTCTCTCCCCACATCCAAGTTCTAAACTGATGAAAATATAGATAATGCATAGATTACTAAAATAATCTTTCCACCTGTCAGACTGATTTAGGATTATAGACAAGGACAGCATCAAATCCGGTATGTAATGCATGAATGGAAATGAAGTTGTGACATCTGGTAAATATGAATGGAAAACAGATATATGGAAATGGAGCTTTCATGAGGAACTCTTTCTTTCAAGCCTCAATTTTCCCCCATTGGCAACATAACGGGGGTGTGTGTGTGTGTGTGTGTGTGTGTGAGAGAGAGAGAGAGAGAGAGAGCGAGAGAGAGAGAGCGAGAGAGAGAGATGCAGCTGTGGCATTCACTACTTAGTTCAATTCTTAGCTGCAAAGAACAATACAATTTCAGTACAATTTCTTGCTCTCAGTTAATCACACAATGGTATATGTTATACATAGGGATCTAAACACAAATGTGTAAACAATGGTATAGCTATTTTTATTCTTCAAGACAATATGGAAAGATGGGATGTATTCTCCTAAATCACTTAGGCTCTTTTTAAAAATCTTCCAACTATGGTGCATGTAAGATCTGTGCAATGGCAGATTTTTTCACATCTGAGGAATCCCCTTTAATTTATTTTTACTAGGGAATGGGGGGATTAGAGTCACCCTAGCATCAGGGATGTACCTGTGCCATATCTTTTAAAAAATTGACCAAAACTGGCCATCACATTTTGCATGTGCTCAGTAGAGACTTTTTAGAACTTGGCAACTAAAAATCTCTGAAGATTCTGTCTGCACTGAGCATTCTCCGTCCTGGATCTGCAGGAACTGAACATAATTTCCCTTGCAATTACTCCTCCTAGTAGCCAAGGGCTGCTGTGGTTCTAGGCACAAGACCTGAGAACAGGGAACCTGTCTTTCCTGAGCTCTCAGTGTCTTCCCCTGCTCCTGCGCTCAGGCAGTGTAGAAGAGAAGTGAATGCAGAGGAGTGAGAAATGGGATAGGGATTGGATTGAAGGAGACAAAGGGACGGGGAGAAAGCACAGAGGAGGAGGGGTTTGGGAACCAGTAGGAATAAGAGGATGGTCTCCTGGTGGAGATGACAGGAGAAGAAGGAAATGGGCAGAAAAATAATAAGTGATCAAATAATTAAAGACTGTATCTTATTGCATATGCACAAGAAAAATTAACCAAGATTGCATGGTCAACCTTAATTCTGACATTTCCTAACTTATTGGAACTGCTTGATTTTGCAACCTCAACATTCTGTTAACATTGTTTTTTCTGATTAATATAATTTAGACATTGTACAGTGCAATAGCTGAGTGGAAATATATTTGAGGGACATTCTTTAAATAAATTCAAAACAAAGTCTAGCTGTAAATAAATAATGAATGACTTCTCATAAAGTACTTTTTATTCATAAATATCATATGGGGACTATGGGAAGCGGCGGCCAGCACATCCCACAGCCTGCGCCGCTTCCCATAGCTCCCATTAGCCTGGAGCAGTGAATTGCTGGCAGTGGGAGCTGCGATCGGCTGAATCTGCAAGTGTGGCAGGTAAACAAACCAGTCCAGCCCACCAAGGGGGTGCTGAAAAAGGTTGCTGATCTGTGGGTTATACCCTATTTATAATCAGAAAAATGAAGTAAATGTCCCAATATCACATAGCATGTGACTGGCAGAACTGAAGAGGAGGAGGAAAGCCTGCCAAGTTCCTGGTTAGCACTTTTCATCAGTAGATCTCAAAGGCCTTTACAAAGGTCAGTGTCATTTTCCCCATTTTACAGATGAGAAAACTGAGGTTTAGAGCACAAAAAGTGATTTGCCACTCAGCAGTTCATTGGCAGAGTGTGGAATAAAAACCAATGCACAGTCCACTGCGCTACACTCTGATATTCCCAAACTATACAACTTAGACCCATGTCCAGATCTGACTTTCCTCATTGCTCAGGAGGTCTGGATTTTGATGTCTTTGTTTATTGTTTTTTGTTTGTTTGTTTTATTTAGCCTGGATGGAGAAAAAGGATAATGATGAAGGTTGAATCTGGCACCAAACTTCCCCAAAGTTCAGGGTGGTTTGAATGTGGGGATTTGTTCTGCATCTGTCTCTAATATAAATGTATTGTGAGATATTAAAATCCAAATACAATGTAACAAACCATGTTCCCATCCATATTTCTGTCTACTATTTCAGATACGGAAGTAGTACCAGCTCTTCGCTAAATTTAGAACAGGAGATTACTGTTGTGTATCTAATACACTATATTAACTTTTGGTAAATGTTGTCTAAGATGATGTACTAATCTTCCATTACATTTATACGGAAGAGCTATGTTAACTTGGATGACTGTTGACATATATTTCTTAATGGCAACAACATATATCACACAACCATTTAAAGAATGGGAGAAAAAAAAGAAATAGCCAATTTTCCCAGTCAAGCCAGTATTTGGCTCCATATGTGCCAAAGTGCCATCCACCATAGTCCTATATCATTGAAATAATTAGGACTGAACTTATGTAATAATAGCTAGCCAATAGAGGGCATAATGTATATGATAGATAAAATAAATCATGCTATGTAAAGTAACAATAGGCACACTTTATGTAAGTGGAATCAAAGTGTGACAAACATTCAGTTATTTCAGTATCCCATTTCTTTTCAAGAGAACCATAGTTATGTATTTCCATTTAGCAGGCAGTTTTCTGATCTGCAATTTTCAGTCTAGTTGACTTTTAAGCATAAACACATAAGAACTTAAGAATGGTCATACTGGGTCAAACCAAAAGTCCATCCAGCCCAGTATCCAGTCTACCATCAGTGGCAATGCCAGGTGCCCTGGAGTGAACCTAACAGATAATGATCAAGTGATTTCTCTTCTGCCGTCAATCACCCCCCTCTGACAAACAGATTCGCAAATGGGAATCTTTCCCTGTACAGCACCATTGGTTCCCTTTTTTTTTTTTTTTTTGGCAGGAGGGGATTTGGGGTTGATCTTGGTCTTAATGGCATATTGATGAATATCTGATCACATATGCAGACTAAATAGGATACATCTGGATATGTTATACCTAGCAGTAAAATATTCTATGATATTTTAAAATATTATGAGGCTTCTAAGGGTGTACAAAATGAGTGTCCACATAGGTGACAGAAGCTAGCTGTGGAACACTTACACTTTAATAGTTTTTCATACAGCCACACAAAGTGCTTTGTGTGCTCTTGTCTGCATCAGTTCTTCTGGCTTCTAGGTTGTAATGACAAATCTCAATATTGTCTGGCAGCTTGTATCCTCAAAGTAAAGCTATGGGAGTTGTGAAAATCAAAGGCCACTGGGCAGAGGAGAATTGGCCAGGTCTGTGATAAAGATCATGAAGGAAGAGATGCAGAAATTGGCCTTGCCTAAGGTGGTCTGACCTTAGGCCAGCCTGAAATCATTCTGATTTTTATAACAGTCTTTTCTCTTCATAACTTGCTTGTTGTGTACTATCTGTCATACTGAGAAGACCAATCTGAAGGTAGGGGGGAAAGGAAAAATGTTAATCATATTTCAAATTATATCTATCCTGAGTGCATGGTATTTGTTAATGTAAAATGGGATCTGAAGCTCTAAGTTCCTATATACTCTTCTTAAAACATATCTCTGAATTTCAATGGCTGTGCACCAAAAGAGCTGAAATAGCATTTCTTTCGCACTAAAAAAAAAAAAAAAATTAAAAAAAGGCTATAATGCAGGGCATATGGGATAAGAAACCTCCAGTAACAGGATATTTCTAGTGACATCAAACATGGAATTTTTTTTGTTTTATTCTATTAAATGAATTTAGCACTCATTAGAGCTGATGATTTGACATTTTAGCATCTTATTTCCTTTCCCTCTTCATAGGCAGCAGAAATGCAAGCTTCCCTACTACGATATCCTGCCACTGTGTGTCAACTCTGAATTGAAGGGCCCAATTGAGAGGGAGGTTTCGTTTCATGTCCACTCAATCCAAGCATCTCAACTGAAACTGTTGAAAAGGGTACTAATATTGTCAGGCTTTTTGCTATGTCAGTTGTTCTGCACCAACAGAGATGAAATAGCATTTTCTTGGCAATTCCCACTCCATCTAGTCATTTTCTATTATGGCTGCCATCCTCCCGTTGCTACACCTGTCAATGGACCGAGTCCACCTACATAATTTACATGCCTTGTCAGGTTACTTCTGGTTTCAGCCTCTTTCATCTAAGGGTGGATTCAAATTAAAAACCCAAAGCCATGGTTCTCTTTTTTTCAGCTTGAACCCAAAATTCTCATGGCTGGCACACACACAAATCCCACAATCCTTTGTTGTCTCAAAGAACTCAACTCCAGACAAAGTGGGGATTCAAGGTTCTCTGTGGAGCTAGCTCCATGGGCTTTGATAGTGCTGCTTTCTCCAAACACCTAAGTGTAGTGAAGTTGGAAGAGAGCTTGTGTAGCTTAGAAGAGGATAATAGTGAAGAGCTGGAGTATGGGTTGGAGTTAAACTGATGCTTCGTTGTGGCAGCAGAAGCAAGGGAGAAAGAGAGCTGACTGTCTACTTCCTTTCTTTCACTCACTCCCATTTTGTCTTAGTGCTTGTGTGATTTTGCTGCCGTGTGTGTGTGACTGAACAGACATTTCTTTATTACCTGGATGAGAATCAGTGTGATAGAGGAAACAGGGTCCCTAGCAATCCCAACTCTTCCAAGCCTACATGATTAACACTTTGTACAGTTTGAAATTTTTCAGCCTTATTTCTTTTCTGTTTCAGTGGAACTAATACCAATTATACAGGTCATATAATAAAAATTTGATGAAATATACACAGCATTTACAGCTAATTACTGAGTTAGCAACATTTTGTGTTTTGCATGTGACTGAAAGCAACATTGAAAAAATCAGTTTACTATCCCTGCTAAATCATAATGAAGATCAAGAAAAGAAATCCTAGGTATAGCTATAATGGACCCAATTCATCCCTTGTGTAACCATATTAAAGCCAGTGTTTAAATATCAAGGATTTATTGCTCCCCAGAGTCATATTTTAAAAATGTTTGCACTAAAACCTGTTTGTAATGATGAAGCCTTTTGTAGTCTCTCTTCTTGCTTTTTACAAACTAAGACTAGGTGGAATAGGTAGTAAATATATTTTATTTTTTCTTGACTTCCTGACCCTTAAGAAATTAGTGTGTGACTTTGTAAGACATTTTTGGATTTAGAAGCCTTCAATCTTTTGTATAACATCAAAGATACAGGGAGAGGGTCTTATCTTGTAAATAAGATTCATTTTAATTCTTTCTTCTGAAGTATTTCAGTGGAAAAGGCTAGAGTGCAGAGAGAAACTATTTAGAAAACAATTTTGCCCTTCAGAAAGCACAAAGACTTTGAAAAGGACAGGAAGTGAGAAGACCTCATTACAGTAATATGAATTACACCAAAATCAGATTGGCTGGAAAACAAATGGCTGAATTTACATTCTGTTGCTGTTGTGCATTACAATGATACTTGGCTACATTAATATTGCAACTGCTACTGCTACAGGGCAATTTGTGTACATCATCAAATAATCAGTAATTCTAAATCTAGATAATGGTATTATTAGTCACATTATTCTGAACTTCAGATCAATTATCAAGAAGTATTATTAGGTGTATGGGGATATTTACACTATTAAAATGGTCAAATATCATTACAGACACTGGAGGATCAACCGTCAAACTATTGCAAATCTTAAGCATAGAAATTATTTCAAGACATATGTTGTGCCTTTGTCACCCGTGTTCCTCTTCAAGGGATTTACAATGTTAAGCCAATTAATTACATGGGTAAAATCTTGCGTAGTAGTCTAAATCTGCTGCCATGCCACTGTGAAAGTATCATGTCCCCTAAATTAAGCAAAATCCTAATCATGACTATAATACCTGGATGGGAAAATAACTGACAAAATTCAAGATGTTGCAGGAAGTAGTGTGGTGTCTGTGCCACTATCACAAGAGGATTTATCCAGAGATAGGGATGTTTGCCCAGGGTCCCGTCCAAAAGTCCATCTAAGTACTTACTTTCTGCCTACATAATTTTTTCTTAGAATTTCAGCTAAAATTTCATTCTTCCTTCCTATGTGCTGCTGCTGAGTTTCACCCCAGAGAGGGCTGGATTTCAGGTGTGGTGGAAATGATTCTTGAATTACAGACAGCAACTTTTATGGTTAAGTTTGGAAAACATTTTCTGTTACAACCTAATTTTCAGTTACTTACATTATGTACAGTTTGCAGTGCTCTTTGGAATGAACAATGAAGTGGAGATAAAAGTAAGATCATTATTAAACACAATCAGAACTGTACACAAATTATTGACCAATTCAAACTTTCAGTAAATTGCCCTGATTTTAAAAGTCTAAAACAAACTTTGAAAAGAAAAACAGCATATGGGTATACACCACCACATTTCTAGAACCTCTCTGTCCAGGAAAGAAAAAATATGGAATCAAAATTTGAGAAAATGATAAATCAGAACAATGAGACATCATGAGAAATGTATCTAAAATCTCTCGGGCCATGCAGAGATTAAACTATTAACATACTGGAAGCTACTTTTTACATACCTCATATTTTAGTCTTTAAAAATTGGTATCTTTGTTTCAAGCAGGTAGAGGGGAAATAGTAATGTGGACAGATTATTTCTTTTATTTAGAGATTAGAAGGGCCAAATTCATCGACAACTGTAACTCTATTACAGTTAGTGGAGTTATACCAGGGATGAATTTGACCTTTACATTATAGTTGCTATGCTGCTTTGCTTGGTAAAGAGAGAAAGAAAAGGATAAACCCACTAGAATCATGCAGTCAGTAGTTTAGCATTGTAGTAGTATGATTATAAGCCAGGTTTCTCTTCTCTCTAGGGCGTAAATTATTGCTTACTGTTGTTACATAAGCAATATAGTGTGGCTTAAAATTACATAAAAAATATTAAAACAATTATTGTACTTGCACCATAAAAATGCCATACTGTAAAACACAGCTAACACTGAAACACACAGCTATGTATCCTCCGTACACTAATTATTTTACAAACAAAAAACCACTGTACGAAAAGCAGTCTTAGCCTTATCTGTTGCTCTCCATATGCAAGAAATCAAATAAGTTATCTTGGTGGGAAGCCTAAGAATGTTGATATTCCTTAGGGACTATTCTGTCCCAATAGTGTAGCATGACACTACAAGCATATGGGGTATTCAGAAAGCCCTAACCAACAGTCTTGGTGCATTGACTTCAATGGAAGTAATAGGAATGCAGAAGGCCAAATGTGCACTAATGTGATAGATGGACAGGAATACTCAAATAAATCAAATCAGAGATACTAAATGCAAACTAAATTTCTTATCTATTGAGGTAATGAATCAATAAAGTATGATATTTGCTTAGAAACTTTCCATTCTATAGCCACAAAGGGAATTTTCAATATTAATTTATGCTATATATAGAACTGCTATATATCTGCTTTAACTCTCTTTCTTGTTTAATACAAGAAATATAAATACACCTTTATATTTTTGATAAGTCCACCGATTTTCATTCTGTGAGGCCCTCCACAAGTGAGAATAGTGTTTCGTTCAAGATGGCTGTTGTTACAGAGTACAGGCACAGAGTGGTCACTTATGGACACTATACTTTTGTTCCCTCTCGCTTTGTTCCCCCCTCCTTGCCATCTAAAATAAAACTCATCCAGTCTGAGAAATCATATTGCTATGAAACTATGGTGATGCTGGATAGTGTTTTGTAAGGGAAGAAAAAAGAGCATGATTTTTATTGAATTATAAGGATTCCAAGAGCTATAGGGTCTGATTCTGAACTCACAAAGATGTAAATTGAGAATTACTTTGTTGTCAGGAGTGAACCTACATTGATATAAAATACAGAGTGAGATCACAATCAAGCCCATGTTGTGACTGAATGTTAAAAATGGATTGGATAATTGTATGGCCATTGATGACAGCTGCAGCTATGCAAGATAAAAAAGATTTTTTAAAAACAAAGTAAAGATGGGGGGTAATCAAATCTTATATTTCATATCCTAAGCTGATATCTAGCTGGGGGATCAGAAACAAATTCCTGCCTCCAAGTGCATATTTCAGCATTCCTCTGAACCTTAGATACTAGCTAATGCTGAAGGCAGGGTACTGTGCAAGATGGAGCAGCAGTGTAAACTGGTTTGCTTAATCCTGTGTTCCTTTGTTTTTCAGTCTTTGCTGTGTCAGGAGACACAGGTTGTGTAAAATACTGGACTTTATGAAAAATACACAAAAAATATACCTGATGGCTTTTCCTTTCTTAGATCAGAGTGAAGTTCTAAAGATTTTAAACTTAGTGGTTGTCAGATGGACAAAAAACAGTTGACTAAAATGCAAGCATTTCTAACAAGAGTTGTCTCTCTTCTGGCAGAACCGGCTTCAAATAATCTGCCCACTGAGAGCAGCTCTGTTTGATGTAGCCAGTTTCATAAAAGATGATTCAGGATTTAGACTCCTACAGGGTCCTCATAAACTGAATATAAAATAAAAAATAAGGAACAATCTTAAGGATTTAATATATAAAGAATAACCTCTTTCTGATGTGATGTTACTTTTTTTCCCAAATGAAATGTGCCCCTACTAAAATAAAATAAAAACCAATTATGTTTATGTTCTTTAAGTCAGGAATGAGTGCAAGCAGGTTTTGTGATCATAAAGAGCTATACCTATTCTTCCTTTAGCCTTGTAGTTGTTAGTACTTTTGAAGTGTGGATTTATTTAATTAGCATGGCCCAAACTGGCCCTGATCCTCTGTTCTTGCCAAGCTACAAGCCCAATAGGCTTGAAGGGAAAAGATGCTTTGTGTTTATGCCACATTTGTGCTCCCCTGATTCCTAGCATTTGGACACTCTAAGTTATTCCTATCTGCAGCATCCCCAAGGGTCAGTGCGATAGTTTGGGTCTGATGCAATGCAGTGTGCTCTGGCCATGCTGCCTCTGATGGGGCTATGAGTGAGAATGGCATAGCACCAGCATGGTTAATTATCTTAAGACTATTCCAGCTTTTTGCCACCCGGTATCCACCTAACTCATGGGAATTTCCAGCCACCCTCTTAAGCTAGATTTAAGGATGGTGAGGGATGTATGTGTGGAAGGAGGGAAAGAAACAACTTATAATAACATAGACTGCTGTTTCTTTCCTCCAGGAGAGTTCTCTTAAACATCAGGGCAGGTTCATGTAGATATCCTGCTTTGCTTCTGGGCAGATGCTACTGGGAGAAAGTGTACCTTAAAGCCTCTTTCCCAAGCAATATGCACCCATGAAACAAAGGCTAAGATTTGGCATACGGTATCTGTACTGGTTCTTTAATTAATAAGAAAATGAGGTAATTGGCTAAACAACATTTTATCAAGGTGCATTCCCTACATCTGAGCTATTAGATAACTTTGATATCTGATATTAGGGACCAAACAAAATAAAGCAGTTTTTACTTCTTTAATTTCCATCTACCTACTAGCAAGCATTTGAAAGTTGTGTATAGCAAAGCATGGGATATGCAAAGCATTCACCAGAATTTCTTAATTAGAATACCTGCTTAGCCAAAGGGCAAACTGTCCACAAATGATTCAAATCAAATACTGTCTCTTCCAACTGACATTTAGCCTTTACAATTTAGCAGCTGTGCTATTTTCACATAGTACATTCATATGCGACGTACACACAATTTTGTAAACTATAGACCTGTTGATTAAGAAGCGTGATTTGTTTTAAGACAGACAGGGTAGGTGCAAATCTGTAAACTATGAAAAAGTTAAGATCTATGTGGCTTGGTTCCAGCTCTAATTTTTCAGGTATTCCTTTTGTTTCAAAAGAAAAAAATGTGTTTGAATGTGTGTACTTATGTGTGTGCTGTGTTCTGCTTGCCTATAAATAAGAAACATGGATTCTGTTTTTCAGAAATACTTTTAGCAATTGGCACATTTAATGTAAGCAAAATAAATAAATAAATCAGAAAACATAAATAGTTTTAGTCGCTCTTTGGCAGCCCTCAATGGGTAAAGCTTTCTCCAGTTGTGCCAACCTCTAATGTGTTTAAAAAAAAAAAGGTTAAGGAGAGACTTTAGTGATATTTATATCTTGTGTAAAGTTTAAGTCTTGATATACAGCATACAACAACATTGAACAGGTCTCATCTTCAAATTAAATTAAGCTCTACAAGGTACCATCACTAGGGAGGGTTGAAATATTTTAGTCAAAAAAATTTTCAATGAAAAATTTCACTTTTGTTTTATTTAAACATGTCAATTGAGAAAAAAATTGAAAAAATGAAATTAAGTGTTTTGATAATGTGCCATTACAACATTTTCTGGAGGAAATGTTTCAATTTTTCAAAATGAACTGACTTGTCAATGACTTTTCAAAACCAGAATAATAGGTTTTTACATTACAATATTTTTAAAAAGTCAAAATTGGAACAAAATGTTTTGATGCACCTGAAATAGCAATTAGAATTTTGTTTCACAGGAAATTTTGATATTATTTTTTGTTCCATTTTGGATTTTTTTTTAAATTGTGGAATTTCCCACAAAATGGAAAAGCTGGTTCCTTCCCAGCTCTAACCACCATCTCATATTAATAAAGTTTCACATGTTCTGGATAGTATTTTGTATAAGGACAATTACAGCCTGGGAGCCAAATTTGTTATGCTTTATTTTTTTATTTTCTTTTTTTGTGGGTGCTTGCAAATGTTAGATTTGTATTTGTATGTATTTATATTAAAATTCATGAGCCATGTTCAGAGGTGATACATAAATTGGATTTACAAGGTTAATAAGTATTTGGTGCCATTTGAAGGAAAGGTTTCACAGAGCCTTTTCTACCCCTTTGATGCTTGACCGGCTCAGCACAACCCTCCTTGTACAGAAAGAAGCAGGAGATTAGGATTCGTAAGGAGTGCATGATTAGAGGAAAAGAATGGATAGGATGCATTAGGAACTTCTGCATCTTGACCAAAATCTACATCTGATGTAAGATAATACAATTCCAATGGAAAACTCTGGGACAAATTCATTGGTAACATAAATAGGGTAGATGTTCACCATAAATTGATCAGAAAATGTATAAGAAGTAAAGTAAAGTAGTGTGATGTTCATCTAATGTGTACTCAGTGGGTTGTGTAAATGACATGCTCAGGGGGCAGAAGTTTTGGTGGTGTATAAAAAGTTGATAGGAAAGTGTAAGATAGAGTTTGAGGGCAGCTTTCCTATCTGGTTAGTAGCTTCCTGCAATATTTCACCAATGGCATATAAATTTCACTCATTTTGCAGATATACTATATGGTAAATGAGTGCAATTTTGTAACGTTTATCGATTTTCTAATCAAATTATGTTTGACATATGATGTCACAGTGTATCTCCTTGGAGTGTTGGCCCCAGGAGTATGGCTGATGTTATTTTTAGAGCAGGGAAATTTTTGCTGGAAAATAGTTTATTCATTGAGAAAGACTTGTTGCAGTGAAACATAATCATACATGAATTTGTGTAAAATTTGATTAGTAGTTCAGCTGAATAAAACCGCAGAAATTCCAAAATTAAAAAAAGGAAATGAGCCATTTTGACTTTTCATTCAAAGTGATATTTCATTTAAAAATTTAGTTATATTTACAAAAGAGGGGTGTGTGTTTAAAAACCCTGAAAACTAACAAAAATTAATTTCAAATCAAATGAAACATTTATTATAACCTAAACTTTACAAAACGTGTTTTTTGTTTCCTAGAGAAAAACTGAAGAATTGTTGCTTAAGATTGATCCAAAGAGTTTTATTT
The DNA here is from genome assembly GCA_007922305.1 of Dermatemys mawii. NCBI lineage: Eukaryota > Metazoa > Chordata > Testudines > Dermatemydidae > Dermatemys > Dermatemys mawii. Next base: position 8,606,742 of record ML677355.1, on the reverse strand, counting down.
TTGGATTTTTCATTTTGGCCATTGAACTGAAAATCACCAGCTCATTCAGCTCTAGTGATTTTACCTTCTTCTGTCTCATGTCAGCCTAAATAGATAATTCAATTAAATCACCACTCAGTAAGAACAACTTTCTTTCTTTCTTTCTTTCTTTCTTTCTTTCTTTCTTTCTTTCTTTCTTTCTTTCTTTCCATACTTTTATACTGTAATTAGAATGCAAGCAACTAGAGTTTAAAGAGTAGGACTGAATCTGTCAGTCTTTCATATCAACCTCTTTCTCAAGTGATGCTAGAAATGTCTGTTTCAATTAAGGAAATAGGCTTTAGCTGTCAACCCACCCTAGACCTTCTTGCTGTTCGTATATGGTGCTTTTTGTTTTGCTAGAGTTGATTGAAAAAAAAATCTGTGTTTTGGCTTTTTTATATTCTAAGGTTCTCTAACTCTGTACAAATGTCAGCAGTCACACACAACTGAAGAAGAATCCTTTGATTCACATTTATTGTAATAATCAAAATAATCAATAAAAATAATAATCAAAATCCTTTGATATTCACATTTATTGTAATAGAGAATAAAAATTTATTTCCATCCTACCTTTCATGCTTTTCAAGTTTTAAATCCTGTAGAGTTAAAAAGTCATAAATGTGAGCATGGTAGGGGAAGAAATCATTAGTTTGAACCCAAGACTGTAAGTAATTTATCTAAGGAAACTTAAGGCATGGATCTCTTTATTTTGGCTTTGTATGTGTATACACACAGATATTCAGGTATGTATGTATGTGAATATGTGAGTATGTACATACATTTGTGTGTGTGCTTATAAATATGCATATAAGATTACAAATGTATATCACATAAATATATAGATTGTGAAAAAGATAATGGGCCAAATTTATGTCTCAAGTAACTATAGTTTTCAGTCTGCTTTTAGCTGCAGTGCATTTGGCCTAATATTTTATAGGAATCAAAGAGTTTAGCCTTTTGTATTTCTTTTATTTTCATTCAGATTCTTTATATTAGATCAAGTATTAATTTTCTGTAAAACAAAATTATTTCTAAGTTGTGGGTTCTTGAAGACTTATTTCTCATGGTTACCAGGTCTGAATGCTCAGTTCATATGTGATGGAGCTGCCAGTTTTCATCATTTTTCTGTATGCACAGACATATAGACAGGCACAGAATGAAGTCTGGTTTCCCGTTATTGGAGTGGGATGATGCATTGTAAGTAATAGAATTTACACTGATTTACTGCAAGTTACTGTGAGGTAACAGGAAAAGTTTTCCAAAATTGCCACTTTAAGTGTAACATAATCTGAATTCATCAGCATAGAACCTTGCCTCTCCTATAACACAAGAAAGCTACTGGCTATGCTATCCATCAGACTGTCTTTCTGGGCTATTCAGACCTTTAAACTTACTGAATTCTGTAATTTAAGGGGAAGAAAACATTTGTGTTTTATATCACTACATTTCAGGATTTTATTAGTGTAGGAGGTTTCCCAAATGAGTATTTCAAGTGACAGATGATTTTTGTGCCCCTTCTAAACAGCATCAATATCCACTGTTCTGTAAAGAAGTATCTAGAGTAAGCACCCCATAGTCATAGGTTATCAACTGTAAATGCATGACAATTATGGTTCTTGAGGTAAACACATAATTTTTATATTTTTAAACAATGATTTGCGAAACCTTCTTTTCTTTGTAATAAGCTTAAAACAGTAAGATTCATCAGCAACTTAAAACCATCATTGGTCACATCCTTTGTGTGTCTCTGCATTTAGGTTTTTTGGTTTTTTTTAAGTCAGAAACTCCAGCTTACATAATTTCTTTTAAATCACACATAATGGTTGTGGGGGAGAGAGATGGAACCTGGGAAGGTTTTCAAGAAAACTATAAAACAAACAAAAGAAATGCCAAGAACCAGTTTCTAAAAAGAAGAATAATTAATGAGCACTAAAATGTTTCTCTAGCTATTCCAGGGGATGCCCAGCATGGTCTAAGGAAAGAGCAGTGCCTCTTGAAAATATTACAATTAGGAGTAGCCAGTTATTTTAGGCTTCTGGAATAGCCTTCTCTGAGTGGCTATGCTATTCTTATCTGTCTAGGGGGACAGTCTTAAAAACAAACTGATATTGATAATTTTTTATATAGCAAAGAAGCTTCCAGGGACTAAGTGTTACTCCACCTTTGAAAGTAAAAATAAATAAATACATACATAAAAATTGTACATAGGTCCAGCTCTGAAAGCATTTTCCAATAAAGTGATTCAGAGTGCGATGTAGTGCTGCAGTTCTTTAAAAGCACTTTAAGAAGTAATATTACATTAATGCCTCAGAAACATGGAGGAGGGGAGAAAGCACACTGATTTCCTAAGGGAACTCTTGCAATGTTTTCAGCATCAATAACATAAGTTGCCAGTTACTGTGAATAAAAAATAATTAAAGTATGTCTTACATACACACAGCTTATTTGATCTTTTTCATGCCCTAGCACCAATCCTAGACCTGATTTCTATATTGTTATTAAAGGAGGGGAAAAAAGCCCAGAAGAACATCAAATCTGTCAAACAAAATCTGAGACCAAAATCCTCTTTTATATCGATAGATATATTCTCAAAATTCCCAGCAGGTCATGTAAAAAAGGAATCATAGTTCTGATGTAACATCATATTCAACATGATATATTATTGATTTGATAATAGTATACTTTTTTAACCTATGCATTATGTTTGAAACACACATCTTTGTACTTTTATGGCCCAGATTCTGAGGTGTGTGCATGTGCAATTCTGTGCAGTTAATTAGTGCATGAATGTCTGCAATTAGCATATGTAGAGATGGCAACTAAGGGATTAACTGACTCATGAGAAATCTAACATCATTTTTGTGTGAGTTTATCACAGTTGCGCACACATCTTTCAAAAACAGGGGACTAATACAATAAAAAGGAAAAATCAAATATGAAGGACTGTAAAACCAGGAAATGTCATCTTAGATTTGTGATGGCAAACTCTTTGAGTTATTTCTGATGTCACACGATAGATGTGCCATAGGTATGTCATTGTTACTTACTACTAGAGCTGATCAAAAAATGGGTGAAAATTTTTGCCAAAAAGGTTGACCTTTTTTTTCCTTTAGTTGAATTTCAAAATGGTATGACCAGCTCGTTACACCCGTAATTATTATTCTCATATAGGAGGAAGTGTGCAGGGCCAAAGCATGAGGTCTTTGCTCAGGCAAAATTCTCTTTGAAGTCACATTCCTCCTTCTTATTAAGCTTCTGGAGTTGCCTATTTTTGCTTCTGATTCTGCACACTTCTGTTCTTGAATCTGTATGGACGGTTGTGTTCAATGAGACTATTCACAGTGCAAAAAGTTAAGCATATGTATAATTTTGACAAGGTTATGGCCTTAAAAGGTCTGGTGTTCTCTGTTGGACAAAATATTATGCTAAGATTTTGCGAGCTCCAGACAGAGATGTATGTGTAAAGGAGTGACAGCGGGTGAATAGAAACAAAATTAGAAACAAAATGTTAAGTTTAACATTTCATTTTGAAGTTTGAAAATGGATCAGGATTTTTAATTGCTACATTCTCCATAGAATCATAGGATCACAGAAACATAGGGTGGAAAGGACCTTGAGAGATCAAATGCAGCCCTCTGCGCTTATGCAGGCCCAAGTAAACCTATATCATCCCTGACAAGTATTTGTCCAACGTGTGTTAAAAACCTCCAGTGATGGGGACTTCACAACCTCCCTTGGAGAATTGTTCCAGAAGTTAACTACTCCTAATGTTTCCTGATATGTAACCGAAAATCTCCCTTGCTGCAGATTAAGCCCATTATGTCTTGCCCTACATTCAGTGGATGTGGAGAACAATTAATTGATCCCAATCCTCATCCTCTTTGTACCAGCCGTGCATTTGAAGACTCTTATCAAATTCCCCCTAAGTCTTTTTTCCTCAAGACTCAACATGTCCAGTTTTTTTAACCTTTCCTCCTAGGTCAGGTTTTCTAACTGCTTTATCATTTGCTCTTCTTTGGACTCTTTCCTGTTTGTCCACATCTTTCCTAAAGTGTGGTGCCCTCCAGCTGTGGCCTCACCAGGGCCAAGTAAGGCAGGACAATTACCTATCATGTCTTACATACACTACTCCTCTTAATACACCGCAGAATGATAGTAGCCTATTTTTATTTTTTTTTAGCAACTGCATCAGTGTCAGGGTTTTCATTTTTAAAAGGGGTCATTTCGGAGTGAAAATGTTGTGATTTTGAATGAATGAGAATTTGTTCAGAATTTGAATTTCCAGATTTCTGGCTGAGAAAAATCTCTTGGCATGAGAAACATGCACAGTTCCTAGAACCAGTTCCATAGCTCATACAAGTCAGCATCCCTCTACCAGCATCAGTAGAGCTACAAATATCTGGTCCCAAACACTGTATATTTCTGATGTGTCTGCACTGGAACCAGACCTATTCAACATATTCATAAATGATCAGGGAAAAGGGGTAAACAGTGAGGTGGCAAAATTTTCAGATGATACAAAATTACTAAAGATAGTTAAAACCGAGGCAGATTGCAGAAAGTACAAAACAATCTCTCAAAACTGCATGACTGGGCAACAAAATGGCAGATGAAATGTAATGTTGAGAAATGTAAAATAATGCACATTGGAAAGCATAATCCAAACAATACATATAACATGATGAGGTCTAAATTAGCTGTTACCACTCAAGAAAGAGATCTTGGAGTCTTTGTGGATAATTTTCTGAAAACATCCACTTAATGTGCAGCATCAGTCAAAAAAGCAAACAGAATACTGGGGAATAATTAAGAAAAGGATAGATAATAGGAAGAAAATATCATGTTGCTTCTGTATTAATCTGTGATATGTCCACACCTTGAATACTGTGTGCAGATGTGGTCACCCCATCTCAGGAAAGAAATATTGGATTTGGAAAAGGTTCATAAAGGGGCAACAAAAAGATTAGGGGTATGGAACACCTCCAGTATGAGGAGAGATTAATAAGACTGGGACTTTTCAGTTTGGAAAAGAAACAGCTAAGGGGAGATATGATTGAGGTCTATAAAATCATGACTGGAGTAGATAAAGTAGATAAAGAAGAGTTGTTTATTACTTCTCATAACACAAGAACTAGGGGTCACCAAATTAAATTAATAGGCAGAAGGTTTAAAACAAATAAAAGGAAGTATTTATTCACACAATGCACAGTCAACCTGTGGAATTCCTTGCCAGAGTATGTTGCGAAGGCCCAGACCATGACAGGGTTCAAAGAATAACTAGATAAACTCAGGGAGGATAGATCAATCAGTGGTTATTAGCCAGGATAGGCAGGAATGGTGACCCAAGCCTCTGTTTGCCAGAAGCTGGGAAAGAGCAATGGGGGATGTATCACTTGAAGATTACCTGTTCTTTTCGTTCCCTCTGAGGCAGCTGGCACTGGCCACTGTCAGAAGACAGGATACTGGGCTAGATAGACAATTGGTCTGACCCAGTGAGGCTATTCTTATGTTCTTATGTGAAAATATCCATGGAAAGAAGAAGGAAGGAAGGAAATTTCTATGCAGTAAAATTACTTAGAATAAAACAATGAAATGTGATATGGAATTTCAAAATCAGCTGGTGTTACTGTCTCACACTTCTAATTACAGGAATTCCACTGAGAACAAAAGGGAACAAAAATCTGTATTCTGGTTGCCAGGTGGCTAATGCATTCTGAAGCACACGAAAGTTAATGGGAGTCTTTATAATTACTTCAGTGAGCTTTGGATCAGGCTTTCTGTCTGTCTCTTGAGAAGTCATGTACTAATAAGATTTCAAGAAAGTAGAAAGTCACCAGCATAAGACTGTGTAGGTCATCTGAAATGTATTGACTTTATGAAATCTTGTTTGTTTGCTGATAATATATTCTTTGTTATATAGTTTTGTTATCCAGAATCTTTTCAAAGACAGCAGCATCTTAGAAAATGCCAGTTCAGCATGGCATAGGAAAAGATGGTCCACTAGGAGGTACAGATGCACTTTAAAAGGCTAAAAAACCAAGGATACAAGAACAGGGAGAAGAAGGAGAGTATACTACCCTACAAGTTTTCTGTACTCTAACACTTCCTGTGTAGACAATACATGGTTAAGAATAACATGGTTAAAAATATCTTGTCTAAAATACTCATTTGGTCCAGCATTTCCAGCAGTTTGCTATCTTATCTTTTGGACAATCTATCACTGAGTTAATAGGGCTTCTATAAACCAGCAGAACAGTAGACCTGGTATCTCAACAGATTAGTCCATAGCCTTTCATCTCTGGAACCTAGTTCAAATTCAATCCTGACAAAATGTATAGTAATCCTTTTATGAGTATTATCATCTCCAAAGAGAATATAGACTATACTATCTTCAGAATATTATCTTCTATAACATAACTGGAAGATGGACGCCCCTCAATGCTAAATGCAGAGGTATGATTTCCTTTTTCATTAAAAGGATGTTGAAGGAGTTCTATAATATATCTGTCTCCTTTTCTCCGTCCATATGAATATCACCTACTGTCTGCACATTTGTTACTCATTCTTTATAAATAAAATCCATTTCACAGTAGTAAAGATGTATTTTAGCTCCTGTGATAAGTACAATATTTGTGGTATGACTAATAAGATCTCAGTACTGTGCGAGGCCAAAATTTTTAAAAGTGACTAATAATTTTGGATACCTTGATTTCTGAATGCCCAACTCGAAATAACCGAAAGGGGCCTAATTTCAAAAAGATGAGCACTCTTTTGTCTCTGAAAATCCAGCCCCTTTAAGGCATCTCTAGATAGGCATGCAAAATCACTAGTCACTTTTGAAAATATTGGCCATAAACTCCAGACGGTATTTTCAGAAATGTATTTAACAGAGATCATTGAGGCAGTTCAAATCCAGATCCAATCTTCACAATTTGTGCCAATCCTTAGTAAATAGTTCTCTCTCATGCATATAGAGACTGAAATGAGAACTCACAGTTAAGTTCTTTCTTGATATTCATTTGTGTTTTACATATTCAGTATAGTATTAACTCTCTCTTTCAGTGAAGAAAAGTTACATTCTATGTTAATATTAAAGAGTTAGTCTATGCAAACTCTTATATTGGTGAGCATTTACACCAAAAGTCCTGTTGACTTCATGGAATCTACTCAGTGGGATTAAAGGTTGAATACTCTAGCCCAATGTGATCCTGATTTGTATTGCTGTTTACTATACCATCCATAAATGTATGAAAATAGACTTAATTTCTCTTCATTCTATGTACAAAATTAAGACGTTGAAATCTCCAAAGCCCATACATTTACATAATCTATTAAAAAATCAATGTTTTCAAATGAAAATAATGATTTGAGTTATGAGCACAAAGCAGAGAAATTTATCTTTATGTCAAAGACAACTGTACATACCCAAGTTAACAGTACAGTAGAACCTCAGAGTTACGAACACCTTGGGAATGGAGGTTCATGGCAACTATTCTGAAATCTGAAATGTTTGTAATTCTGAAAAAAATGTTATGGTGTTCCTTTGAAAAGAACATTGACTTAATACAGCTTTCAGACTTTACTATGTGGAAGAAAAATGCTGCTTTTAACCATCTTAATCTAAATGAAACAAGCATATAAACAGTTTCCTTACCATTTGAATCTTTTATTTTTTAGTAGTTTATGTTTAACACAGTACTATACCATATTTGATTTTTTTTTTGTCTCTGCTGCTTTCTGATTGTGTACTTCTGGTCCCAAATGAGGTGTGATTAACCAATCAGTTCATAACTCTAGTGTTCGTATCTCTGATGTGCTACTGTAGTCACATCACCTTATGCCGTGAGCCCAGTGGACCTCATAAGAACCAAATCCTTGTTCTCAGTAAACTCAATAGAAGTTTTGCTATAGATTTCATTGAGATTCCATTGATTTTGCTGAAGATAAGCAGGCATAGGTTGATTCAGCACTGCTTGGATGGGAGACCTCAAAGAAAACTCTAGTGCTCAAGAAGTAGTGCATATATTTAATTAATTTTAGAAGCTTGTATTTGGTGACCATAAACTAAGTCACTGAGCATCTCACAAAGGCTAATAGATTTATCCCAATGACATTCCTACCAGGCAGAGAATATTATCATTCCTGTTTTATACACAACTGAGATATAAAGGCTTGACCAAAGTCACACAGGAATTCTGTAACAGTGCCAAGAAGAGAATCCAGATCTCTGAAGTCCCAGTTAGTGCCTTAAACACAGGTGTGGATGATATGCTTCCATCCCAATCTATGTGTAAGCAATGGTCCAGTGTGATATGGGAAGTGACCCCTTCCAGGTGCGAAATAAAACTAAGGCTCTAATTGCAATTAATAATCCCCTGAACCATTTTGTACAAGGAATGAGTGCTTTGGTATCTTTACCAAACTCCAAATCAAGTAATTATGTTCCAACTCCTTATAATTCCCCCTGCAATTTCAGTTTCGATTTTTCTTCTCTTGCTGATGTGTGTTAAATAGTTGCTATTTAACTAGTGGTATTCCATGCCAGAGAAAGATGCATTTATGTGCTGGGTAAAATAATATATACATCTTTCTTTCATGTATTACCTCAGAGGGATATTGGGAGGCATAATGTACTGTGAGGCTGTGGAGGGAGCACATAGTCTGTGAGGAAGAATTTGTCTTGTATGACTTTTTTTTTTTTTACTGACTTCTGAGGCTAATATAGAAGTGGTGGAGAGAAGCTCCATAAAGTTCATTTGATCTTGCCCAGGAAGGGTGGTGGCATGGTATCTTCAGGGTAAAATTTAAAGCAATTACTATTGATGGAGGAAATATTGAGTTCTCAGAGTATCTGGTGAAAGTAGGTATAAGAGCTAAGGTAGTGTCACTGGATTTGCAAGACTTGTGGAGGCTCCCCTTCTCAAGGAAAAGAAAAAAAAGGATCACAATAGTAATAAAGACAACAGAGAAAGGTGTATTATGTATTATGTACCTGTGAAAAAGTCAGCTCAGTCAGATTGTGAAGCTTCTTAACTGTAAGACTAAAATGTTTGTCCTAACAAACAGAAAATACAGAGAATGACACATCTTCATTGGATTTTCTTATACTGAACAGCTTTGACTTAATTTTTGGTGAGAAATGCATACTTTTTTATTTTGCATAGTATTTCAGTCTTTTCTTCTTGTTGTCTTCAAATCAAATATGGCCTGGTTCTGTGTTTCATGATCTTTTATTGCCCTGATCAGTCTAGCAGGGAATAGACCAGAAAGTTGATAGGTTGCTATTAGGGGATTCACAAGGCAATTATGCGTAAGACAGTCATGTAGTCCTGCCTCACAAACTGTGATTTTGTGAAATCCGTCCCAACTGATGATTCTTACAGAATTCAGACTTGTATGTGAACCCTCTACACTCCCTTATACTGCCTTTCTCACAGCTGCACTTACCATCGGTTTCTTTGTTACTCTGGTTGTGACCTTGGGGTCTTTGACTCCCTTCTTCCACTCATCAAGGCAGTGGCCAAAGTTTACCTCTTTTTCACACACATTTTTAGGTTCTTACCTTATAGCTGTGTCCACACTACTACAAGAATCAGAGGGGTAGCTATGTTAGTCTGGAATTGCAGAAGTAGCAAAGAGTCCTGTGGCACCTTAAAGACTAACTAAAGTATTAGAGCATAAGCTTTCGTGGGCTAATACCCACTTCGTCGTGGGTATTAGCCCACGAAAGCTTATGCTGTAATACTTTAGTTAGTCTTTAAGGTGCCATAGGACTCTTTGCTACACACTACTACAGTGTTCATCTAGGCCTATATCACTGCCTGTCTTAATTATTGTAACTTCCTCCTCCCTCACATTCGTATCATTCCTATTCATACAAACACAGTGCTATGATTAGCTTTGTTGTTGGTTAGTTAGTTATTTTCTGATGAAACCCACTTCTTTCTTTGAATCTTTCCAATAACTCCCTGTCTTTCACCACATATAGCTCAAGTTTCCTCCCTTATCTTCAAGGTCCTACGTAGTTCTGGCACCTACCTCACGCACTTATCTGGCTTTGTGTCTTTTCAAATAACCCTCTAATCCCTGGACCCTTCATTAATTAAACCAGAATCATCTCCCTGTTTGTACACTTCTCCAACATCTATCTAGAAGCTTTCTAAGGGAAAGCTTAGAACTTCTTTCTGAGCCTATCCATGAGACAATCATTTCAATGTTTCCTGAAGATCCACTTCTGCAATGTGTACAAAAATTAGTTTGCAAAAGGCCCAGTCCTGTACATACATATGCACATATGTAACTTCATGCACATGAGTAGGTCCACTTAGGCACGCAAGTCCTGCAAGCACTTTCACACTGAATAATCTTATTGAGCTATGTCATTTTCTCATGTCTTTCCTGGATAAACTGCTCTGCCATGTGTAGGGAGGAAGGAGTGTGAGGACAAACTGGAACTGAAGCTAGGGATTGGCATGAGAGAAAGATAAGGAGGGGATGAATTGCAGCAGCAGCGTGGGGAAGGTGAGTGTAGTGAATTTAACAAGACAAGAGCCCACCATCGTGCTTACTGATTTGCTTATTTATCATAACTCTGTTCCCTACCCAGCTTCTGTCTATATGTGTTTAGATTCTACCTTCTTCATGGCAGGAACCACGTCTTCATCTATGTTTGGAAAGTTCCTAGCACATTGTTGGAAGCTGTTGTAATTTTAAATTAAAATTATAATTCAGACACTTCTATGAGCCCACTCTCATCAGTTGCACTTTTCAATTAATTCCTTTGATTGTGGCTGCCTTTTCTTTAGTCAGAAGCAATATTATAAGTGAGATATTTTCATTCATTTTGTTATATATTATATCTCCTTCAGTCATTCCTCACTGTTGTGCCACAAGTTCAGGATGAATATAACCTGGTTCGTGTTGCATGATCTGCTAGTGCCCTGATCAGCCAAGCAGAGAATAAAATTCAGCAGAAACAGAAAGGACCACAAAATCTCAATGTCTGCTCGCAGGGAACTCACTGTGCAGCCATGTGTAACAGTCATACACTGAGGCTTTTTTAGGTTGTACAGTTTCTGGGGCATGGACTCTGTCTGGAAAGTCCCTATTATTCTGTTTGTGCTACTGCAGCCCCATAAGTAATAGTGACAAGTCTCCCCTTGGCCCTGATCCTGTGAATGCTTCTTCGTGGGTGCTGAACTTCCTCTACTTAGATTAGAGGCCTACATGTGTGTTATATCCCTTCCACCATCTTGTGTCTGTCTGGTCTGTTCAGATTGTAAGCTTTTTGGAGAAGGGACCATCTGCTGCTCTGTGTTTGTGCTATACCTAGCACAGTGGGACCCCACTCTTGATTGGCCCTAAGGCAATACCATAATAAACATAATTATTATTACCAACGTCACTATCATCCCAAACCCATGGGAGCCACTGCAAAGATGCCTATTTTCTTCTTTCCAGCAGTACTTCAAAGGGTTGTTGGGAGGTATCACAGACTGCAAGGCTGCAGAAGTAGAACACAGAATTTGTGAGGAAGGAGTCCAGAGTCTTTGGATCAAGACTTAGGTGACTTGCCCAAGGTCAAACAGGAGTCTGGGGGCAGAGCCAGCAACTAAACCATGCTCTCCTGAATCCAAGTCCCATATCTTCACTATCCTTTCCCTTCATCATTTTTCTTTCGAACATTCTAGAGAATTCCAGAATAGTAATTTAAAAATAATAACAGTTAAATTCAAATCAAACCTTTTTATCAACATCATGTCACATTCTTTTAAATATTTAATATACTAATATGTCATTCAAAAGTAGCCAATTCTCTTCTTTTTTCCTTTTGTTGTTGTTACATACTGAATAATGACTATTAATCTTTAATAAAATTCTAGCCAGTCATATATCAGATAATTGCACCCCAAGGCATGTGCCAAGAGTATGTGGATTAAAAACAAAAAAAATCTGCATAACAGAGGTTAAGACACAATCCTGTACCAAGAAGTTCTGTTTTCTTTGAGTAACCTAGCACATGCGGAGAGATAGTCTCCCTGTCCCTTTTCATATAGATTACACAGCAACTGGAGATGAAGGTTGATGAAGGAGACACACTATCTGGCTTCTCTTGTTTCCTTTGCTATAAAATGTTTCTAAGGTATCATTCCATTTTGAAAGGCCCCTACTATCTCTTTCCCTCTCCTTCCTTTTAGAAGCTAAACAGCCTTTGTATGTGAAGGAAATGACTTTTATAAAATAATGTGAAATAATGGTTTTATTTTTATTAGCAGCTGAGAGAAATTTGGATAATAAATCACTGGAAGCTGAGTGATATAGCTGGTGTTATACATTTAAACTACTTCGCAACTAGCTAAGCTAAATAATTCATCCATTGTGTAAGCACAACTTTATAACAACTCATTTATACTTTGGGTTAATACTAGTCCATCTATCTGATATAAGCAAAAGATATCTTTGTGTTTCCTAAATTCATTTTATCCTTTTCCCCCCATTCCTCATCCATATAAGTTAAAGCTAATTAGATAATATTTCTTTAATACTGTAAAATGCTAGATGAGTTTAACAATATTTTTTCCAGTACATTCTATTGATATTGTTTCATTATTCACTGTTTGAATAATTCTTTCTGAAGCCAATGTTTATCTTTTAATTATTATGCCATTAAGACTTGGACCCAGCTCTGCTTCATCCTTTCTATGTGACATTGAACAAGTCACATAATTGTTCTCATTCTCTCTATCTTTCTCTGACCAAATACCCTTTGTCTGTCTTGTTGAATAGTAATTTGTGGGTTGGCCACAAGCCCTGAGCAAGAGGCAGCGCATAGTCAGAAAGTCACAATCTGAGTCCCACTTCTTGCTCCTTTCACCCAGGATGGTAGAGGGAGAGTAATCGACACCAGCCCTATATGGGATCGATTATTTTCCCTGGTGCACTGGCCCACACATTAAAGGCGTGGCGCCAAGTCTAGAGAAATATTGAGCATTTTCTGCATGGTGCTGAAATCTCTCAATTTTTATTCACCCTCTGGGAGTTGAAGGAATTTAGCATCCTGCAGGATCATCAGCATAATTGTAAGTTTTCAGATGTTAATTGTGTTGACTGCACTTTTTGTCTTAGGTGGTGTGTGTGGGGAGTATGGAGAAAGCTCTCTTGATGTTTGGATCATTACACCTGGGAACAAAAAGCAGTTCTGGAGCTGTACATGCACCATTCCCCACTGCACATGTCTTTTGCAAAAGACTGTCAAGGCAGCAGTCTGATAGAAGCTAGTAGCTATTCCAAGCATGCTCCCGCCTGCAGGGTGCCCTATTCATAGGAAGGTGCCTCAGGAAATTTAGGATTGGGTTGAGGATTATTCAGGAGGAAAAAGAGAAGAAAGGGAAAAAAAAATGTGAATGAATAAATGATCTATGCTGGCTTTTTCTGGAGATATGAAGTGAATACTCATAGCATAATTTGATTTTGATACTCAGATCTAATTAGGAATAGTCACATTTACATGAATTTTTCCCCTGCTTTTTAGTTTCTCATAAATGTGTTTTGGTAGGTTGTGCCACCTTATATTTTGATATACTACTCTCTTTATCATTGACTTGATAGTTCATGACTTAACTCAATGTATCTGTTATGTTTTTAAATGAAACAGTTTCCTAGTTTTATTTCCAAATTGTTGGCAGAATTTTAAACAGATGGGACTGATGGGTTTTTTTTTCTTTACAACATAATTCAATGTCTATGACTGTGTTTTGTATTATAATAAACCATATCTCTCAGAAAATCAGCTCAAGATCCTGTTAGCAGTGGAAATGCATTTAAATAGGGATTTTTCTTTTTCCTTTTTTTCACTCCACATACTACAGACCTGTCCAAAGCAAATAAAAAAAAACGTGCTGGAATGACAACATAAAAAATTATATTCCTAGTAATACAAGCCTCTGTCCGCGGGGCTCCAGGTATGTACATTACAACTATTGTCTAGAACAACATTAGCATACCCATTAAAAGATTTTGTCCAGGTAGTGTTCTTACTTGTGAAACACAGAATTACTTTATTGTGGAAAACTCAAACAACATCACTGGGCTCAGAATCTATTAGATATTATTCCATTGACAAAACGCCTTGATCCTACAAAAGACTGTGTTCCATGCCAACAGAGCCATCTCTGGGACTGGGAGCAAAGAGGTCAAGCCACAAACCAAGATTAAATGTGGATGCTTTAAACACCAAAGTATCTGAATGAGAACTACCTGTATAAATGTCATTGATGGGACTGGTTTATTAAAATCCAAACCTGAACTGTACTGAATGTACAAAATATCATTTAATATTATTCAAATCCAAATCCCAACTGGTCCTGTCCTCCCTGGTGGGAACTGGGGTCCTATTGTGCTCAATGTTATATAGACACAGAAAAATGATTAAAAAAAATTCACTGCCCCAAATGGCTTAAGAAAATAACAAAGTTTATAAAGTGACACTCCTAGAGTGCAACACTCTATGACAGAGGATGTGTATCCCCTGGGGAAGTGAGGAAAAAGTAAAACCCCCTTATTTACCACAGCTGCTTGCCCTAATAACAGGCAGCTGTGAGTGAGCAGGACTGGGCCACTTGTGTGGAACTGATGATTCTGTCTATTCATTTCACCTGGTCTGGGTGCTTTGAACTGGAGCAATCCCTGGTGCTGTCCAGTAGAAGTAAACCTAGCTCCTTTCCTTTGTGAAGAGGCAATTGTTTGTTTAGCTTAGCCTAGTTGTTATCAAACTCTTTCATATTGTGACCCTCTTTTCCTTATCAGGACACTCCCATGGAGCTGGGAACTAGCCAGGATCCCTCCTTTGAAATACAAGACACTCTTGATTCGTTAGTCAGTTGTAATTAATATCTACTTTCTGACTGAGCCTTGTCCAGCTTTGCATTTTATTTCTCTTGCATTTGTTTCTGGATCTCTCATAGCAACATTTATATATATATATAAAATGACACATATTGTATAGTTTCATTCTGGTTTGACACACTTTCCCATTTTATTATGGCAATGGCATTACTTGGTGTGTATGTTTTCTAAATTAATTTATTTAAAATAAATAACATTCTTACACATTCTTATTTACAGTTGTGAAACTAAAAACAAAAATCCCCAGCATGAGATCTAGGTTTAAACTAATATTAATTTAGATCCTAGTTCTGCAAGCTAGCTGGAGTAGCAAATTTCTGCACCTGTGAAAATATGCACCCACCTGGATCCAGTTACACAATAGAGGACTGTGGCAGTGTTGCCAATTCTCATGATTTTTGTATCATAACCCTCACAATACTTCGTGGTTGAGGGGTGAATTGTGTGAATCTCAGCTTTTCTTTAAAAATAATCTAAGTTTCTAGCCCTCGTGGCTTCTGAAAGAAACTGGAAAATATGAACCCTAAAGACTCAAGCATCAGAAGGTAAATAAAAAGATCCAGATTTATGATTTTTAAATATCTGATTTTAAGCCAGTATCATGATTTTGAGGGGTTTGAAATGTGATTTTTGAACAATGGGTTGGTGATACTGAGATTGTATTTGTAGGGTGTGGGAAAACATTTATCTGATAGTTCACACTTTAAGCCTTGGTGAATTGTAGCTATTTTATTGTGTGACGATTAGATCTAAGTAAATTCTACATGTGAGTGCACACACACACACATGCACACACACACACACACACACACGTATACACACATGCACAAAACCAGCCCTGTGAATATTCATTTGATTTCTCAGTGAATTTCCATCAGTGGTTTTCACACCTCTTCTGTATTTGCTTTCTATCAATATTCTAACAAATGACTTTAATGGCAGAAATATTTGGTGAAACAGCAAATTTTAAGCACACATTGCAAGAATAGTCACAGAAGTAAGTATTCACACGGAAAACCTGATCCTAAGAGTTACTCACCCAGTCAGGGAACACAAATATACCATGCAACCTATATTTCCAGTCAAAACAACTCAAATTTTAGTATCAAATTATTTCTTTGAATTGTGGGTGAATATGCCACAGATCAAGACTTACTGGCAGAAATCATGATGTCTATTTTCAGACAATTCAAGAAAAGAGGTGTAATTTATTGAATTAATTATTTGTTAAAAATTATGTTCTTCTATTAATGCTATAATGTGTAACACAACAGTAGAACTATGTAAAGCACTTGTTGTACAATATGTATTTGTCCTTATTTTCTTTTCAGTGGATGAAACAAAATATTCAACTAACATACAAGGGTAATGCAATTTGGATAACTTATTTAGCAAGTTTCTGTCTCTGCCTTTCTCTGCTGTAGTTCTGACTAGACTCAGATGTTATATTAAAAGAGCAAGTTGTAAAGTAGTGCATACTCTTTTTAAAATATATTTTAAATTTGATTTCCAGTGATACTAAACACTATTTCAAATTAAATAGTGTTGTAATGACCACCTTCCTTAATACTGTGTTATCTTGTTTTGAAATTCTTAGTGAAGATGAAGTACTGTAACTTGAACCAAGTAACTAATAATAAAGAAGGATTTTCTTTTAAATCTGTGAGGTCAGAGCCCTCCTGTATCATTCATTTTAGATTTTTTGGTGGGGAAACAGTAGCTGGACATATGCATCTGTTTTTTCTTTTGAACATTTTCTGGTTCCCGTCCAACTTTTCTCTTTATCTCCCATATACCAGCATCCAGGTATCTGTCTCCTGATAGTAGAGATGTTTAGAGGATTAGTGCCTTGATTGGCAGGTTGGCTAACATTACAGGTCTGCTCATTTTGAGCTTTCCTTCATGTTCTAAAAAAACCTACCACAGACAAGGTTAAAAAAAACGTGCTTGTCTTGTCAAACTGTACATAACTTCAAAATATAATCAGGACTGGGATAGCTTTTATTGCAGACCCCAAAGAAGGTAGAAACTGGATGATCACTTCCAGTCTATTTGTCTAATAACTTAGAGAGATGGCAGGCTATGTAATTCACAGGGAGAAATGGCAGAAACCTCAGCATCATATACTGTAGCAACTGCTAAATTAATCGATTACAAATCCATATTATTTCATAAACAAAGTAAAAGCTGAACATTGTCATCTTCATCCCTGTGTGTGTGTGTGTGTGTGTAAAACATCTAAGTCTAAGACTCAATATCACAAGTTTAAATAGGAACCCAATGTTAAATAATGTAATTTGTATATGCTGTACAAGGCAGAATGAAATACAGAAAAAAATATAAAATGCCGATGAGGAAGCATCTATTTTGTTCATCATACCATTTAGCACAGTAATTTTTTTTCCCATTGGCAAACTGTAAATTCCCTCACAGAAACTGAGAGTTGAAATTCAGAGTTTGTAGTTTCTTTCATGTTCTCTTTCCTACACACAATGTTACAATGCAGCCACGATCCCTAATTGGGGCCCCTAAGCATAATACAAATCACTTTCTGTTTACGCTGTATAAAAAAGATGTGTCTATGGCAGAACATGGGAAGCATCCATGCAATACCAGCCATTAACTGGAGGAAGTGAATGTGGTGAAATCATGGATAGTTGAGCTCTAATGGTTATCACAGCACTCCAGTAAATCAAGTCAGGTCAATCTTTTTCCAAGTGCAAGAAAAAGATAAAACCAAGATCTACAACTTCGTATCCATAGTGATTTCATGAGGCCTCAGTGAACAGTTGAGAATATTTTAAAATCAACTGTTTGTGACCCACTCCCAGACTGAAGGCCTACTTGATTAAATGAAGTGTCTCCTTTAAAAACACAGGTCTATGTTAATCCCTGGTGTAACACCGTTGACTTTCCTTTTACCTGACTTCATCATGTAGCTAACTTTTATGTAGTTACATTATGAAAGAATTTGACCCATAAAGTACATTTTGTTTTGTCTTGTCATGGGTTTTCATTATCAAAATATGTATACAATACCTAGCGCAATGGCGCCCTGATCCTTGATTGCTGGTCTCTGGGCAACTTTGGGAAAACCAAGAGCTTGGAATGTTTGAAAACAGAAAATGTGCTAAAGCATAAAAATAGTGTGTGCGTTAGTATATGAAAGTACATTGAACAGGAAAGAAGTTGTGGTTAGCAATATGAGGTAAAGACATAAAGAAACATACATTAAAGGCAGCATGAGCTGAGCTAAGCAAAGAGGGTGTGGGGAGAACACAACAGGAGACAAGTTCTGGAGTTAGCCAAAGGCTGGAACAGAGAACTTGGATTTATTTGAGCAGCAATAGGGAACCTGTGTAGTGTTAAAATAAAGTCTGAATATGGTGTGAGGTGTGAGGGAGAGTTCTCTGCAGTGGAATTGGAGGTGGCCATGGGACTACTTCACAGGAGCAATCACTGTGTTCTGAATATTGAACAGTTCCCAATTTATCTCTAATGACCTAAATTGAGACATAGCTGGAAAGTCCCAAACTAATGCTGAGAAGGCAGGATTGGACTCTGGAGGGAAGGAAAATTAAATACTTTGAATGTGTTCACCCCTTGCTCTCCCTAATACCTATCTCATCATGACTTGCCTCTCTTCACCACATTTCCTGGTCACAGAAGGACTTTATTATCTCTAAGTCCCTTTATTTCTTCCTCTACTCCCGTTCTTCACCACCCTCCTAGTGAAAAAGTGTTCCTAATATCCAACCTAAACCTTCCCCATTGCAACTTGAGACCATTACTCCTTGTTCTGTCATCAAAGAATTCTCTTTAATGTGTCATTCATTTTCTTCCTTTTGGCTTTCTGATTTCTTTCCAGATCAATAAAGTTCTGGCCATGAACAACTAGAATATTCTCTACAATTTTGGAATAGATCATATGTGGTGTTCAAAAGTTATTGCATTAGATATATAGATTTCAAAATAGAAATGCTGTCAAGTGTAAGACCTCTACAAGCTCAGCCAGTTAAACAACGATTTATAAGAACTAATGTTGAAGGGACTGTTTTGGTGCTGTCTTTATAGCCTACAGAACACAATCTAGATCACTTTAAAAGCCTATGTTATGGTAATGCTAGGCATACATCTCAAGGAAAACATTCATGAAAAATATGAAATGAGACTATACAGTCAGTAAGTGGGACTGTGAATATTACTTCTATCTTAAAGATATGTCTGAACCAGAATTCCATATCTCAGCATGACCAAGACACAGATTCTGAGCCCAATTCAGTTCTGAAAACAGTACAATAATGATGGAGCAGGGTGAATTTTAAACAGGAAACATATTGTAAATATAACAATATTTTAAGCCTTAAAATTAGAGCTGAGTGGGGAAAAAATTCCCCTAGGAAATCTGTAGAAAAAAAAAATAATGTAATTTCCATTGAACTTTTCCATAGTAAACTTGGTTTTCATTTTAAAACATCTCTCTTTTGACAGACTAGACATTTTTGGCAGAAAGTAGACTCTTCATAAAAAATTTCATTTAATCAAAAAAAATTATCTATAGGCTAACACTTTCAATGGAACACTTTCAACCACACTATTTGAAATGCAGAAAAGAAACCAAAGTAAGTTTATTTTTTGTTTTGTAAATGACCAGTGTGTATTTGCCTCAAGAATTTGGTCTTCTGTTTCATGTTGACCTTTTTCCCTTAATTTAATTTGAAATAAGGCCTACTTTCCAGTTTCACTGTATTCCTGCATGTTATTCTTAATAGCATACATTACTTCTTCATAAGATGCCATTGACATTAGATATATGATCTCTTCCTCCTCATTGGCCCTATCCTTACAGGATAGGATTTTGAAACCTAGCCCTCATCCTGTGGACATCAATGGGACTTCTAACAATGACTTTGATATAAGCAGAGTATTCCAAAGAAAGATCTCACTCATAATAGCAAAGATTTTTGTTACGCTTTTTCTCCTATTTTTAAATGCCCCAGATAGGTTGCAATAATACAACAGTGTTTATTATTTATGTATTTATTTTATACCACCCAAAAGTGTGCTTGTACCTTGCAGAAGGCATAAGACATATTTTCTGGACCAAAGTGCTTAAAATCTAAATAGGATTCTTGTTGGGAAATTTTCCCCCTCTGTCTGGAAAACTTCTGAGTGCCTGTCAAGTGGAAAAGGGAAAATTCCATGAGCTTCCCTCTCATGGAGCCCTCATCAAATTGCTTCATTGTGAGTTTAATGTCAAACCCCACTGAACCCCTCGAATCCATGTAGATCTGGAGTGTTCTGATACAGATGTTCACATGTACACCTTATACCTCTGCCCCAGATTTCCTGAATTTCCTTGCCTGCTGCTGCTCATTCATACCCCTTTTGAAGTCTTACTCAGCACAATAGAGGAAATGCACAGAAATTAATGGAGTCACGGTCTGCAATAAATTTTAATGTTCTTATGGCTATTTGTACAGGTGGTGTGTGTCTCTCCACCCTGTCCCAGTGACTTACTATGAATTTCATACTAAGTGAAGGCAGAATTTGGACCAAAATGTTTTGTGACATTTGATTGGATTTAGAAATAATCAGGTAGTAATAAAAGGCAATCCAAGCATTGCTCAAAACTGTAGAATCTCTTGGCACAGTAATGTTTATAGAAAGTTAATTCCATTTCAAGTCTCTGAGATTATTCACATATTATCTGACTGAATGATCTGTGTGTACTGTGGCAAAGCTTCAACTTTGTACTTGTGGGTCCTGCGCTTCCTGGCAGATTTAGGGGCCTCAGAAACTCTGCTAGGCCCCAGAGTGACCTCCCTTTCTCAGTATAATTGGCAAGAGTCACCGCCTAGTGAGTTACCTTCATCACAGGCCAGTATGGAAGATGGAAAAGGTGGGAGCCCGGGCCCGCCTTCTACTCCGGGCTCCAGCCCAGGGACTCTAATAGTATCCGCTAAGATGGCTGACCTTTTATCCACAAAACACAAACAATTCCCTGGGCTACTTCCCCACCGCAGTCTCCGCTTCTTCAAACTCCACTTCACCCTTACCTCAGGGCCTCCTTCCTTCTGTATGATATTTTGTCCAACACTCAGTCTCACCAACAACACAACTTCCTTCCACAGCTCCTGACACCCACAGCCCACCTAACTGGGAGGTTTTTATCTGGTTTCAGCTGGTCCCTGATTGGCTTCAGGTGTCCCAATTAGGCTAGCTGTTTCTACTCCTTTCTAGAAGGTTCTTAATTGGCCCCAGGTGTCTTGATTGGCCTGGAGTAGCCTTTGTTTGGCTATCCAGGGAACAGGGACCTGCACATCCTGAGA
The DNA here is from genome assembly GCA_007922305.1 of Dermatemys mawii. NCBI lineage: Eukaryota > Metazoa > Chordata > Testudines > Dermatemydidae > Dermatemys > Dermatemys mawii. The sequence continues at coordinate 8,585,485 of ML677355.1, read as the reverse complement.
CTAATATACCTGCCTTCCAGCACTCTCTTATATTCTTCTGTTCTGACTCCGTCACAGTACAAAAAGTGCTTCTTGCACTTTGCAAACTTACTACAACTTTACTTAGCTACCTATGGGGATAATCCATTGTATTTCTCAATAGCTTAAGATTTAGTTTTGAAGGCTAGAACTTGGTTGGGGGAGAGAAGGGAGGTGGAGGTTTTGCTTGTAGGAAACTGAAAAGTAGCTGAAATAGTGTAATATTGCAAAATATTCCCTTTAACTTTGCTAATTAAATTGTTATGGAAAAATTGCAAGGAGACATGAGCCCTAAGGGAAAGCTTATGGCTTTTTTTTGAAGTATTCCTACTAGAAACCAAACCTTACAGCATCTATAAAACATTATGTTTCATGAGCTCCAAACTTAGATATGTTGAGTTGTTTTGAAGTGGCATCAAATAATTGATCAGCAAGTATAACTGTGATTATAGAATAAAATCAGAGCTGAATTGTAGCAAATAATTGCAAAAATAATTAAAGTCACAAATCTTCCTGGTAATGACATGAAACAATTCTTTTTAGTGCCCTACAGGGATGGGACTGCTGGCTTTCACTGGGATTAATACCTGTGGAGGAGTTGAAGGTGGAGGAGGGGGAAGAGAAGAGGGAGGTGTACATTGGAGTAAAATAAATTAGCCTGCTTTTAAACAAAAATGGGAAAAAAACAACCTTATATACTTATGTAAGAGTAAATATTAAGTTTTTAAATGCTATATCTCTTCATAGAATCGGATTTTATAAATCCTTTAATGATCTTTCAAAGTAGTTGATTTAAAAACCCTAGGTATCAAATTCAGTCCTGATTGATATGTTTGAGTCATTTAAGCACACTCATGTCTGCCTCACTGCAGTTAAATGGTGAGAATATTGTACATTTCTCACCTAAAATGAGCTATAATGGGCTGAATTCAAGGTGTGGTGGGAGTAAGTACTTCTGTTAGGAATATTTATTTATTGAGCTTAGAGTTAAGCAATAAGAAATACTCTTGTCCCAAGTTCTAGGCCCTTTTGACCAAAGCTAAAAGGAGCTCTATACAAAAAAACAAGTAATACATATTTTATATTTCCATTTCTTATTGACTCTCTCTGTGGAATTATACTGCTTTAGATTTGCTCAGAATGGGTCCAATCCTGCTCCTGTTGAAGTTAATATTAATGTTGTCATTAACATTAATGTAAGGTTGGGCTCAATGTGTGTGTTATGAATGTATATAGAAGGGGCAGGATTTATTTATTTAATATTAGATCTCAAGCTAGATGAAATTTTTTTTCATGAATAGTTTATTTGCTGAAAAATGAAATTTTGGTTTGACCAGACTATTTTGTTAAATTCAGGCCAGGGGTTCTGGAACAATGTGTATAGTGGGGGTGCTAAGAGCTGTTAAACCAAACTGTAGAACCTATAAAGAATGGAAACCACTTCAAGCCAGGAAATGCAGCAGCACCCAAACCCCCAGCATCCTTAGGGCTGGTCTTCACTAAGGGGAGGGGTAGACTGAAGATATGCAACTTTAGCTACGTGAATAACGTAGCTGAAGTTGGCGTATCTTCAGCCGACTTACCTGCCATCCTCATGGCGTCGGCAGTCGGCAGCATACTACCCCGTTGACTCCAGCTTGCACCACACGGCAAGCTGGAATTCCGGAGTCGACAGGGGCGCTGTTGGCGATCGATTTCTCACATCTTAATGAGATGCGAGAAATCGATTGCCAAAAGATGGATTGCTACCCGCCAATATGGCGGGTAGTGAAGACCTACCCTTAGTTTCAGCACTTATGAGACCTAGGTGCCATTCACAAAACCACCAGTGGAGGAGCACTCACCTCCCTTGAACAAGTCACAGGATTTCCATAGTCTGAGGCAGGGATTGGCAACCTTTGGCACGCAGCCCGCCAAGATAAGCCCCCTGATTGGCCAGGCCAGTTTGTTTACCTGCTGCGTCTGCAGGTTTGGCCAACCACAGCTCCCACTGGCCACGATTCGAAATGCCAGTCCAATGGGGGCTGAGGGAAGTGGCAGCCAGCACATCTCTCGGCCTGTGCCACTTCCTGCGGTGCCCATTGGACTGGAACGGCAAACCACAGCCAGTGGAAGCTGCAACTGACCAAACCTATGGACGTGGCAGGTAAACAAACCTGCCCAGGCTGCCAGGGTCTTACTCTGGTGGGCTGTGTACCAAAGGTTGCCAGTCCCTGGTCTGCAGTCTGACCCTGCCACCCTCATTGGTCATTTACAAACCATTTAATTAAAAGACATATTTACATTAATCTGAGCCAATTACACTGGTCTACAATTTTTTAGAAGTTGTCTGCTTCAGACATAAAATGTGATATTTATTATGTATTTTGATGTGCTGAATTCAAATATGACAATTAAAACAACTGATTGGCTACTGTTTCTAAGATATTTAAGTTTTTACATTTTATGTCTATGCATATTATGTAGATAGTAGAGTTTTAATCATAAATTGTAAACCTAGGTCTTTTCATGTGTTTATGGTTGCTTTACATGATAATATTTCACCTGTCCTGTTTATGTAACACTTTCAAAATCAGCAAAAGGGTTATATAAATAAAATGTATTATGAAACAAAAGGCAAAAAAATATTATGTACATAGTTTAGTCCTATTCAGTGTCTACTCGGTGCTTCTTGGTTTGTCTCTTGTATTCATTAAATGGAGCATCTCTTGTCACTGTCCAGCAATAGTCTGCAAGCATTGATGGGCTCCATTTGCCCTGATAGCGTTTCTCCATTGTTGCAATGTCCTAGTGAAATCGCTCGCCGTGCTCGTTGCTCACTGCTCTGCAGTTCCGTGGAAAAAAATCTAGATGAGAGTGCAAAAAATGTATCTTTAGTGACATGTTGCAACCAAGGCTTTTGTATTCCTTGAGGAGATTTTCCACCAACAACCTGTAGTTGTCTGCCTTGTTGTTTCCGAAAAAATGTATTGCCACTGACTGGAAGGCTTTCCATGCTGTCTTTTCCTTGCCACGCAGTGCATGGTCAAATGCATCATCTCGAAGAAGTTCACGAATCTGAGGACCAACAAAGACACCTTCCTTTAACTTAGCTTCACTTAACCTTGGAAATTTTCCACGGAGGTGCTTGAAAGCTGCTTGTGTTTTGTCAATGGCCTTGACAAAGTTCTTCATCAGCCCCAGCTTGATGTGTAAGGGTGGTAACAAAATCTTCCTTGATTCAACAAGTGGTGGATGCTAAACACTTTTCCTCCCAGGCTCCAATGACTGTCGGAGTGGCCAATCTTTCTTGATATAGTGGGAATCTCTTGTACGACTATCCCATTCGCAGAGAAAACAGCAGTACTTTGTGTATCGAGTCTGCAGACCAAGCAAGAGAGCAACAACCTTCAAATCGCCACAAAGCTGCCACTGATGTTGATCATAGTTTATGCACCTCAAAAGTTGTTTCATGTTGTCATAGGTTTCCTTCATATGGACTGCATGACCAACTGGAATTGATGGCAAAACATTGCCATTATGCAGCAAAACGGTTTTAAGACTTGTCGTCGATGAATCAGTGAAGAGTCTCCACTCATCTGGATTGTGAACGATGTTGAGGGCTGCCATCACACCATCGATGTTGTTGCAGGCTACAAGATCACCTTCCATGAAGAAGAATGGGACAAGATCCTTTTGACGGTCACAGAACATGGAAACCCTAACCTCACCTGCCAGGAGATTCCACTGCTGTAGTCTGGAGCCCAACAGCTCTGCCTTACTCTTGGGTAGTTCCAAATCCCAGACAAGGTCATTCAGTTCAGCTTGTGTTATGAGGTGTTGTTCAGAGGAGGAGGATGGGAGAAAATGTGGGTCCTGTGACATTGATGGTTCAGGACCAGAAGTTTCATCTTCTTCCTCTTCCTCGTCTGACTCAAGTAAGAATGATTCTGGTGCATCAGAACCTGGCAGTCCTTCTCCGGGGGTTATTGGGCGTATAGCTGATGGAATGTTTGGATAATGCACAATCCACTTTTTCTTCTTTGATGCACCTTTCCCAACTGGAGGCACCATGCAGAAGTAACAATTACTGGTATGATCTGTTGTCTCTCTCCAAATCATTGGCACTGCAAAAGGCATAGATTTCCTTTTCCTGTTCAACCACTGGTGAAGATTTGTTGCACAAGTGTTGCAGCATATGTGTGGGGCCCACCTCTTGTCTTGATCTCCAATTTTGCAGCCAAAATAAAGGTGATAGGCTCTCTTAACTATAGTGGCTATACTGTGCTTTTGTGATGCAAAAGTCACTTAACCAGAAACATAGCAGAAGTTATCTGCACTGTTCACACAAGTACGAGGCATCTCTGCTCACTTTGGCTAAACAGAAATGTGTCCCTTTGCGAAATCAAACACTGACAAATAAGAGAGTATGACACCGTATCATTTCTAGAGCTGATATAGGACAATTTGTTCAGCAGAGTGATGTAAGCTTCGTTATGATTGCATCATCCATGACTTCTAGGAATAACATGATGCAATTCATATCATGTATGATGCAATACCAGCTTCAGATTGCATCCTTCATTGTTTTGCCTAAAAAGCAAGTACTGTCCAAACCCAGTCATAGATTTATTCATAGATCCAGTCAAAGATGTATTTTAGTCATTTCTGGTTTAAATTGAGATTCTTTCCCTTTATAACTCACTTATCTTCCGCCATTCCCATGTGAAGGGTCATATATACTGACCCAATAGCATATCTTGAAAACTAGAGCCAATCAACAATGTTAAGCATCATTTTCATTCTCAGTGACCCAGAATTAGTAAAGTTTGACTACATTTATTTCAGAAGCATTTTGGCTGTAGAGCTGTGTTATTGCTCTCAAGATGTGCTCAAGAAATTGGCTCATAAGCAACTCTCCCCCTATGGAGAACCAAGAGAGAGTTGATTCCTTAAAGGAGGTTTTGTCCATTTGTCTGCAGATTGGAGACTCCATGTTCCCATACTCTGGATTGTCAAAGAACCATTTGGGAAATTTCTCTTAACTCTCCCATGTAATATAAAGCATTCTTTGGGGCAGTTAATTAAAATCTACGCTTTTGCCTCTCACCGCTCAGAATCAGTGGGATTTCAATCTGTTTAGTTCTCTTAAGACAAAAGGCAATTTAAACTAAAGAAAATATTGCCAGAGAAAGTCACATTTCACAATAATACTAAAAGAATGACCTTCTTATTTGCATTTTTGAATTGCAAACTTAGTGATGGGGCAATTCCATCAATGGTAACAGGGAAAAACAAGGGAACATGACCTAAAGTAAGAACCCATGTAAACGTGAAGCAAACTTCTTTTTCGTGAGCCCCTTAACATTAGGTATGGAATAAATTCAGCAGCAGGTACAAATACATAATACAGATAAAAGTTGTGAAGTGGGGATCACAGGGAAGAATTTTGTCCAAGATCAGGCTTCACTGGTCAGCGGGAAGGCATCATTTAAACATGCCATATTTTTTTAATTATTATTAGCCCAATCTGGTCAGACAGAAAGCATTTGATTAGAATGCTTCTGTCTAGCAAAAGTTCCCAATAAAACATCTCAGGGAATATCCTGCCATATTTTCCATTGTTCTGTTTCTGATCCTGATCAGCTGTTTAACCCAACTGCTATATACATTTTAAGTAGAAATGCATATCCTTAAACTGACTTAGAAATTAAGTGGTTAAATTCTTCCTTTTGGGATCACATGGAACAATATCAGTCATCTTGTGTCAAAGAAAAAAATGTTTAATCTTTGACAGAAATGAATTACTTCATATAGGACAGCTACATTTTGTCTGATACTTGTTGTCAGCTTTCACTGGGAGATGAGGAACTAAGAAATAGATTTCATCAAATTCTGAGATGGGAGGAAATGAAATCTTAGCAAAGAAAACAAGTTATGCCTCTGAAATGAACAGTACAAGCAAGAAAATCTATCAGGTGAAAAGTGAATGTTAAAATCATTTGCCAAAAGATGGCCTAAGAAATTCTGGGGAGATAATAGAGGATACAGAGCCCTCATATTATTAGTTTGTGAAATGTTTCCTCATTTAAGACATATAGGAATTTTTGAATTATCTAAATATTCTTTGATTTTTCATGTCTTTGTATGACCCTCAAGTGAGCTGTCTTTTCTTTTTTTATCAGATCCATAATGTAAAGTTAATCACCACATTTTAATATATCTAGTTCTGTATGCAATTTCCCCTTCTGATAATTTCATTTTCAATAAAAGACTGCTATCTCTGTCTTATATCAATAAGAAATAGAATCTTTAAGTTGTCAAAGGATGGGTACTAGAGGCTTGTTGGATGGTAATTGGATATGGAGGCTTTCAGTCTAACTCTTTGGTTGAAATTGAGCTTCTGAAAAAGTGAGTAAACATGGAAAAAGTCTCTAGAGGTCTGGGGTTCCAGTTTGGTTCAGATGGTTTTCCCAGATTTATTCCTATATTTATTTATTCCTATTACACCTTCTGATCCTAGCCACAAGAACTGCTTCTTCTCATGGTACTTCTGGGTCCTGTCTCGGTCCTGGAAGCAAAATCCAATATCCTTTAAAAACTTGGTATGAGTTTGGTTGTAAAAATGGCTGAAGATGTAGCGGCAAGATCAATTTTTATTTCTCTGAATTCATTCATCTATCCATCCATCCATCCCTTTTTGTGTCAGAAAGTCACTAAAATCTGATGGCCTTTGGCAGCTCGAACAAGTTGCAAACTCAGTCTAATTCTTGAGGAACTGAATCATATCACAAAAAATAAACCATCAGCATTAGCACTGAACTAACTTCGCTCCTTTCAGCATGAGGATATGTAGATTCCAAAGCCAGAAGAGACCATTATGATTACCTACCCTGATCTTGTATATAATACAGACCATAGAATTTCCTCAAAATAATTCCTAGAGCAGATGTTTTAGAACAGGGGTTCCCAAACTTGGTTCATGGCTTGTGCAGGGTAAGCCCCTGTGGGCCACAAGACACTTTTGTTTACCTGACTATCTGCAGGTACAGCCACTCGTGGCTCCTAGTTCGCCATTCCCGGACAATGGGAGCTGCAGGAGTTATACAGCTTTGTTTCTGTCCAGAGACAGTCAGGAATAGAGCCTTTTGGCAGCATTGGTAAGGCAGTTGAAATACTGTAGGAATTATAAGGCATATGAGGCATTGCATTGCCACTAACTATGTTCTAGCTCTTTTAGATAGAGGAATCCAGTCCGCGGGACTGACAGATCAGTCCAGCAGATTGAACTAGCATAAGATTCACAAATATTCCCATGCTCTGAAGCTGAGTTCTTAATAAATCACAGAACATGAGGTCAGAGATATGATACATACAACCTATTTAATGTGTAATAAATATGAGCTCTGAAACAATTTCTTGCTACTTCAGTAAAGAGGAAGGAGGATTTGTGGGAGGAGAGAAACTACAAAGAGAAGGAAGATTCTTCATTAAGCCAATGTCACTTGGAAGGTTGTTATTTCTTCTCCTCCTACTCTTGCAGCGAAAAGCTTAATGGCAGAAGCTTCTGATCACTGACGTGAAGAGGTTGGTTAATGGAGAGATTCAGGAACACACTTATGTGGGGAATATTCTTTTACTGCAAATGGCAGTGGACTCTATCAATGGTTGTGGTGTTTCCAGTCTGCTAATCCCAGTAGAATATAAACAAGGAGCATATTGGCTGTTGTCCTATTTGCTGCCTGTTTTCCTCCCAGAGGAGAGCTGGCACTTCTGGCTGAAATGTCAGAAGAGAGCTTGGTTGTTAAGTAGCTATTTTTAGCTTTTATTTTTCAACTTTTTTTTCTTTGTTAGTGCTCATCAAGTAGAAGTAGCTTTGCTTGGTTTATTTATAGCTAAGTAAAATAGATACACTTGCCCTAACCATTCTCATGTACTAAGAAAATGTTACCATGTATATTACCATTTTTAAAAATAAGAAATTGAAATACAGCTATTGTTCCAGTCTGACACAAACCAACAGTAGCTGGGGAATTCACTGTAAAACATGGCACTCCATCCTACAGTACCCTTGTGTGTACACAGTGCAGGGGAGATGGGACAGGAGGGGATAATTGTTTCACTGTACAATGGCAGAAGCTGGGAGTATTGTATAGACCACATGCTCAGGTCTACATAGCTGGCAGCTCCCCAGGACAATGCAGAGGGGAAGCCCTCCCCTGTCCTTTGCAGCAGTTGGTTTTTTGGTAGGCCACAAGTGAGTTGGGAGATAAGGCTCTGCACCAAACCCCTTTCCCTCAACATTGTGCAACTTCATGATAGGGCTAGGCAGTATCTAGCCATGTGTTTTTTCTTGATGCACCTATGCCGTTTCTAGAAGTCTCAATTGTATAGGACCAAATAAAGAGCATGGATTTTCAGCTGCATGCAGCAGGCCAGTGTCCAAATGTAAATTTTGTAATTGTCTCCCATCTCAATAATTGCTGCATCAATAATACATTGCACACATCTTACATAAAATGCTCTTTTATTGCACAAGACTTGACGATGAAAACACTGTCAAAGTAGTGTCTAATGAGATGCACTGAGTACCTTTCCCAGAACTGAAGAAGAGCTCTGTGTAAGCTCTAAAGCTTGTCAGGCAGCCAAAGTTGGTCCAATAAAAGATTATCCAACTTGTCTCTCTCTCCAGTAAGATTCTACCCTGGAATCTACCCTTCTGAAAGAATTCAGGAGACATTAACAGAGCTGTAGTCTCAAAGGCTACCATCTAGCCGACCAATAACTGTATGGTGATTAATAATGGCATGCTTGAAACACTGGAAAACCAGCATTAGCACAAGAATGTTTTCTATTACCACTTTGTTTTTAAACAATGTAGAATTAACGTAATGTTCAAACCTCTCACCTCCTGAGCTGTTAATGCACTCCAGAAATGTTACAGAAAGAGGGAGTGAGTTTCAAATCCCATTCATACAACTGAGATTTGAAATGAACTCCATGGCTGATGAGCACCCTGGAGCTTATTCAGTTTGTCAAAGCATAAGAAGTTTCTCCCGTATCAACACATTAGCTTTTCTCTATGATTCACAGCACAGACCCCAATATATAAATATATTTCCTTCACTGATTTAAGTAAAATATTCAGGGTGACCCTGTTGTTCAGGAGTATAATATCAGCTTAAATGTAATTAAATATAACATGTGATTAAATAAAAAAAAATAGAGTGGAGCCCAGGACTGGGAGCAGGAGCCACTCAATGGCCCAACCACCTTTCCATCACTAAAACAGGTGAGGTGCTCCAACTGTCAGAACTCTGGTTACTGCCTTACCATTGGTTCCCAGATCCCAAAGCCAATCTGATTGTGCCCACCTAGAAGAGCAAGAATGGGATCAGAAGCTCTCTGCACCCAACCATGGGGTTTCACATGCAAACCTTGGACATCCTCTGTCTAAATTTGTATGTTAAATGTATCAGACCTAACTGGGCTCAAGCAGCACTCAGCGAGAGTCTGCTGCAGTGGTCCACTCTGAAGATCCTTTCAGGAATGTTCATGGTTGCACCCTGATAATGGATGAAGGTGCCATGAGTGACTGCGACTGACTGGGGAGGAAGAGGAAGAAATACAGATCTACAGAGCTGAGACATTCAGCATTATTGTATAGGACAATGGAGGGACTCCTTTCTTCGAGTTAGACATGGACAAAACATTTCTTCCTTTAAAAGTCTTGTAAAATCCCTTTACATTGGTAAAGGGATACTTCAGTTCAGCTGTCTCTGCATCAGTGGGGCATCTGGCTCTTAGGGGGGAATTCATGGAAAGTAGGCCATATTAGCACATCTGTATTCCTGCAGAGTTCCACTGGTGTGGAGGCTGATCAGCATATCTCATGGGCACCCTTCTCAGGCCTCATTTCTGGCCAGCACTACCCACTGGGCTTGTCATCAGCAGGTCTGCCTGTATAAATTGGGACTGACCTGTGAGTTCTATTTCTCTCTGCAATGTGAATGAAGGGAGCGATGCTGTACAAAATGTTGTAACTGACATTAGATGTCATTTCTAATTTCTGTCCACCTTCATGCAGATAATTAACATCATCATTGTCCTATGCTGCACTGTGAGTCAGAGCGACCACATTCTCCATCAGCAACACAACCACTGACTTATTCATCTATCTGTGACTAAAGAGGCATGTTGGTTGCTAGAGAAACCAAGACACTGAGGTTGTACAGAGTAATTACAGCAACTTCTTCTGGCTAACATTCCAAGGCCATCTGGAAAATGTTTTTTATGGGAGCCCCATGCTCCCACCACTGCAGGGTGTAGCTTTTCAACTCTTCCAGCCCTTAAAAAAAATCTTTGAAATTTGGGAGGCAGCAGGTGACTCTTTCAAAGCCTGGTGGAAATCAAGTATTTAGTATTCTTGAATATTTGGGAAACTGAGAATCCTTGGGCCCAAAGACAATAAAGTGCATTGGGAAGGGTGGTTGTAGATTGCCGGTCAGCCTTCAGGAATGTGAGCTAGGTACCTCCTGAGAGAAGGGTGTGGAGAGGGACCTGGAGGTAGAAATGCCAATCTGAATGTTTGTAGCAGAATATTTTTCTGAGCATTTAAGCTAAAACATTTAGCGCTTTTGAGTAGCCCATGTGTTTGAGATATTCAGGAAATATTTGATCTGGGTAGCATGTTCATTGTAGGGACCTCATAATTAATGTAATATTCTATGCAGCACTTGTTGCAACTTGAAAACAAACACGTGTACTCATTGTCTGTGTGTAGGCTCTGTGCTGTGCTACAGATCCATTATTTATAGATATTACACAATACTATCGCAAGTCTGAGGATTTTGGAGTGCTCTCCATGACTACATAATGAGAGCCTTGCATATTTATTTCAAAATGAGATTTATAATTATTATTTTAAACCAATCTGTGAAATATGGAAATTCCATAAAAGCCATTAGACTGATTATAGTCCTGTAGTATTGTCAAAAATAATTTTAATTGGTAAGCATAAGCAAGCCTGTTCTAACAATTTTGCTCTTTAATTGCATTCTCACCAAATCACTGTCAGGCTGAGTAACAAATATTTGTTACTTTATAATGTACATTTCCTCTTAGGCTGTGTGTTGGCTTTAACTTGATGTTGAGAGATCTTTGCTTTATTCGTTATGAGATGACCAAAACTTTTCAAACTGATTAACTTGGTAGCTTTTAGCAGCTGATAGGCTAATATAGAGCGAGTTTCTCCTGAACTTAATAACTTATCTATTACCAGCTTCTGTAAATGTCTCAGTTTTGTAGCATTTTCTCAATCCTGATTATCCCCCTCTTTCTGACTCTCTAAAAAAGCAAACCTAGATTGTCAACTGTGTCAGTAATGTAAATTGTTTACTCCTCATGGACAGTTATAACACATACATACACATAATTAATTACATGGAATTATTAATGTTTTTCAGTTGACTTAAAACTCAGGAATAAAATGTTAACACCTTATACAATTCTGAGTGGAAGAGGAATTTAATTTTACATAGTTATGTTAAAATTATATTCAGCATATTAATTAGTATTTCAGGATGGCTCTGGATTATTACAGCAGCAAACCACAGTAAGAAGCAAATAGCTCTGCATGAATAGTGTCCTATCTTTCCCTGATTTATACCCTCTTGGTTATAATCCTGTTGCTTTGAAGAAAAATGAAAGAGTTTCAGGGTAACCATTTGATCTGAATGTTATAAATGCAAGTTAGTTGTACATATCTCAAAACTGCATACAACATGGGATTTTCACAAGCATTCTGCATTGACCTAAGTATGCTGCCATTGAAGTCAATGGCATTTCAAGATTTATTTCTCTTCATTTATCTGTATTCTAGTAACACCTAGAGACCAGAGCCCCATAGTGAGAAGTGCTGTACGCGTCTATAACAAAGAGAGAGTCCCTGGCCCAATTAGTTTACAGTCTAAGTATGAGAACAGAGTTAGGCCAACCCACAGAGATTTGGAAAATCTTTCCCTATGTGTGATGTTATGGAACAACGGTCACAGCTCTTCAGCTAATGATGCAGCCATGTTCCATTGCTAGCCCACCTAGAAATTTTCCAGATTTCTCTTGTGGCCAAAGGAGACTGTGCAAAAAGTGAGACTCACATTTAATCTGCACTATTTGTGTGTGTGTATGAAAGAGGGATTGTTCATACCTTATCTTTAAAGAAAACAATATCATTCTGTTGCAGGTGCTTATATCTTGCTCATCACTGTGGTATCGGAGTGCCCAGCAATCTTCTATGAAAGGTAACAATTTTTTTCACTATAAAACCATGTGCCCTGCTCATATTTATCATACAAGTGTTCACACTGCTAAAGGAAGTTATGTCATCTTAGTTACATTTCTCATTAATGTGTACCTTATCCAGTATATAACCTCTATTAAAATGCTCCAATGACTGTGTTGTACAATCTAAACTACTACACTATTCAAAACTGATATGTTGTCATAAAAGAAAGTAATACTGGTATGAGGATGGCATGGACTAAATATGACAGTGACTATGAAAACAAAGCATCTTGGCCAGATCCTTATTATAAGAAAATGTGGTCCCACAAATTTTGTCTTTGTAACAGTGCATACACTGTATTCATACTGTCAACCATCTTCAGTATCATAGTTTGTTTATTTTAGAAAAGGGTGGGGGAAGTTGCCTTCTGTCCATGTGTCTGCATTGTGGGAAATAATTACAATATATAGGGTATAGTCAACAGCTGTCAATTTACCACTGCAAGAAGTCAAGTTAATTACTGTGGGTGAACTTTTAAAGCGGGTAATATAATTTCATGGCCATTAACAATACATGCATTTAGTTGCCTGAGGAGAATATAATGATCTAATCTTAATCTTTAAAATTCAAATTTATCAGTGAATAATTGGCTAAAAATAATGATGTGGTTTGTTCAGAAAAAGAAACCATGAGGCAATGGTCAGATGGAATGAACCAATGGTCTCTGTCTGGGCAAATATGGGATCAGCAGTACAGCATGTTTCTTTTCTAAAACAAAACTTCTGATTTTGGTATAACTGTTTGGTAAAGAAAACATTAATTAAAATGAAATTATCAAACTATGACCATATGAATACACATAAAAATACAGCATTAAAATAATGAGAAGTTCAATTAATTGGCTTTTTTGATGTGCATTTTGAGAATGGTATTGACTGTTGAGATCTTTCATTTGTAGACACTGATTCTTTCTCAATGTAAAAATATATTTTAATAGGGCTTGTACATGGCTTAGGGGTTTCTTTTGTTGTTTTATGATTAAGATGGAAGAGGGTGCACTGTCACAGAGGGAAAATAGCATTGCAACAATCAAAAGTAAATAAAACACATTTTAAATATAGTGCTATGAATAGAACATGAAAATATCTTCAGAGTATTAAATTGGTATGATGCAGTAGCTACTTCAAACACTGAACAATTAGCAGATTCTGAATAGCTGTCTTGTAATCAGAACCCAGTGACTCTTTTTAATTGTAACATGTAAGTGTAGCATTCGTTGCCTGTTGCAGTGTCATGTAGTGGATATAAAGTAACTGTTGAATAAACACCAAAGCAGGCTTGGCAGCTTTAGGTGGAACATAGAGTGTGTATAATCAGCAGTCAAAAGAACTTCATTTGGGTGTTATAATAAATGAGAGCACTTTAGAACACAAAGTAATACTGTGCTTTGTTAATAAAAGTTGTCATTATCACTGCCTCAAACTTGTATAGACACTACAGTATTGTCTACTATAAATGGCTGTTGAATTACCATGAACAAGTGTGATATGCAATGCAGTGCTCTGTCATTGGCTCTCTGCCATGTTGTGCTTTCCCAACACATAGGTGATGAAACAGATATCAAGCTAAAATGCTTGAAGCATAGTTGAAGCATGCAACGGGTGACAGGTCATGGCACAATCACAATGCATAATAAGCTTAGTTTGAATAGTCTCTTTTATCATCTTCCACCACCACATATTGATTCAGTTTCTGATTTAAGTTTATTTTGGATCAGCCATGCTTTTCAGTCCAGCTTCAGTTGCTAATTTAAGTCTTACTGAAGGAACATCTAGCACCTGCCCATACACAGTGACAACTTTTTTTCTTATGTTTTTAGGAACTGAGTCAATAACTTGCTTAAGAACATCCTAACATTAAGCAAATGAGGTGTTCCATTGACTACAGTTAAATTCAACTCATGCTTCAGGCCTTAATGAATTTAATGTTAGCCACATGTTATGTTTCTATTTAAAAAAAGGTTTTTTTCTATGTCTAGATCAGTGGTTCTCAACTGTGGACCATTGCTTGTTCAGGGAAAGCCCCTGGTGCGCTGGGCTGGTTTGTTTACCTGCTGTCTCTGCAGGTTTGGCCAATCAGGGCTACCACTGGCTGTGGTGCGCTGCTTCCCGCAGCCCCCATTGGTCTGGAGCAGTAAACCGCAGCCAGTGGGAGCTGCAATCAGCCATGTCAAGGGGGTTTCCCTGAACAAATGGTGGACCACAGTTGAGAACCACTGGTCTAGATGGTGGAACAGCTTCTGAGAGAGGATTTCAATCTTCGTGCCCATTCTGTTTCTTACCCAAGTTACACTTACTGATTATGATGGTGGTTTTAGAGGTCAGAGCTTTTTTTCACAGAAGTTAATGAGCAGCCCTTAGAAAATAAATATATTTTGTCTACACCCCCATTAATCTTTGGGCCAGTTCCCCTTGTAATGGCTTTCTTTTGGTTGTGATGGTGGAATTATTTCTTCCAGTGGAAAACAGATAGTACTTTTGTGCTTTACCATGTATGTATATATTTACTTTGGCAGTACATTTTCCCCATTTAGCAGATATTTTCCTTATTGCCCCTGATGGAGGGTCCTTTCAATATCTCTGAGATCTGCCAATTCTTACCAAACAGTCAAAGGCCACAAAAAGTGTGTGTGTGAATGAGTGAGGGAAGGAGGAGATTATATTATTTTGTAAATCAAATGCTTAGTTCATGAATTTTCAGGGAAAAAATAGGTTTCTGTGTAATTTTGCATCTACTTCACATGACTAATGTAACTAAAATGTCATGCTGCTTTCTACACATTTTAAGCAGACGGTTTTTCATAACAGATGCAAATTGTGTTCTCTAATGCTACGGATTAATATACTAATGGAACATGGACAATAAATATGGATATTAAACTACTTAATTTAATCAGCTTATTTGAGTTTCCCAAAACCTGTATTAGCTATTGCACTGAAACAAAAAAGCTATGTTTTCTTATCATTTCACTTAGGTGTTTATCCTGTAACGTATATTGCACAAGTGCAGCAGTCCACCAGTATGCTACATGTTGCATGATCAGTTCTTCTAGTCTTCAGCACCTTTTGGGATTGAATTAACATTCTCCAATTAGCAGTTACTCTTTTAAAGCATTCCTGACTTTGATCTTATGTGTTCTACGTCTTGGTGCTCTATAACTAACTGTGGCATGAAATAGTATTTCAGAGGCTGGTCTAGTGCATGACTTACTCATGCATCTTGGAATAATGCTGTGTTGAAGGTGACCACATTTATTAAAATGAAATGTTGAGGATTCCAAGAATAAATAAATCAGAAATGTTTTATAAATTGTAGTGTACCGAGAGTATGTAAAATTTTTGAGGGCCCTGACTTCATAAAAGAAGTACTCTCCACTTCCCCCTGAGAAAGTGCTCAGCATTTACCGAAGGCTCAAGACAGTAGCTCATTACAATTCAGCAATACACTTAAGTATTTGCTTAACTTTTAAATAAATCCTTACGTTTTTATTGATTTCATGTTAAGCATATGCTGAAATGAATTGCTGAAAGTTCTTAGAATTAAGACTTCAAGACCACGGACAGCACTAGCGTATTACATTCAGTACAACTGGATAACAAATATATATCTGTTTTCAGGAGTGTATTCATGTGTTAACTAATTACCTTTGTAAATAACAAAAATATAATACTGTATATACCAATTTCTATATTTAATACATATTGTGAACTTTTAAATTATCAGTGTTATCTTATTGTATGTGTGCAGAACAGAAATTCACTGTAGTCTGAAACACTAAAAGGCTTTAAAGTTTATGGATTATATTTTCCTTTCAGTGTATGCATAATTGCTGTTAATGTTGAATGATAGTTGTATCCCTACAAACCCCTAATCATGTATGTCTTCTATTTTATTACTGTAAATCCCACCCTAATATATCATGTGTATTTAGTATTCTTTGGTTTTGTATTGTCTGTTCTTGCAAGTTTGACAAACTGTAAAAGCCTGTAATTGCAAAATTCTATTGGAGATCCCATGAAGCACACAGTACTTGGAAACATACAATCTGTAAATAATCTATCTTTTTGTACTTTTCATGATCTATATCTTTATAAAAATCAATAAAAACATTAAGCACCAAAAACATGTTTATAAGTCATGTTGGCAATAAAGTAAAAAACAACCAGAGAAATAGAAAGAAATCAGATAAGCAGTGATAAAAAGTGATTTTTAGAGCCATCACAGAAGAGTGCAGAGGAGGAGCTGTTGTGAGAGTTCAGAGGATGTCTGACCTCCAGCATCAGAATGAAGGTAATGCAAGAATCAACACAAAGATGAGAAGAAAATTCTGCTCTCTAACTACTAAGGCTTATTCTTTTCACCTTCACTTGAAAATTAAGAGTAATTCACCATGGACTAAATAGATCTCCACTCAAGCAACAATGCCTAAAAGGTTTTCTTCATTGCAGATTTAATTATAATTGTATTTCAGTTTTTTTTCTAACTTGGAATTAGAAGTAGGCAAAAAGAGGAAGACACTGTTCCATAATCACAAAAGTCCTTTAACATTATTCATTTTGACCCAGCACAAACATTAGATTATGAAAATGGAAAACAGCACTGAATGACATATGCCAACCTGTGAACGGGAATATTGAATAAAAACTTGCTGCTGCTGCTGCTGCTTCTGAATGAAGACTAAGCAAACTGACAGACGACTGCATAGATTTGGGCCGATAAGCCTTTTTCACACAGGCCACCATATCATGTACTGATATTTACTGCATGCTAAAGATGTAACCAATGACTAAAATACACTTTTAACTGCAACTTATGATAGATGCTTGTGCTCTTGCTGACAGACTCAGGAGAGAGAGCACTATAAGGAATTGCTGTATTTAATTCTTGTACAGCAACCAGGAAACGTGCAGATTCTCAATTTTTCTGATAAAAGAACCACTAATTGTTAGTTACAGCACACATTGCCTTACCACTTGCTATGCATGCGGACTTTGTCTGATGATGATGGGTTTTTTTTCAGTAACATCATATTTCTGAGACATAAAGCATTTACCAGGTGTTTAAGCCCTTACGTGATTTCCTGAATAGCAATGGACTTAAGCATATGCTTTGAACTGGTCTAACAGAAGTGTCATGTTAACAATGGCAAATGAAGAATAATGTTGACAACATGGTAATGTTTTCGGGATTATTGATGGCAAATAAGGTATATTATAGCAGGTCTCACTATTGGTGGTTACTCCTTAAATAAAAATTAATTTACAAGTAAACAATGGTCACATTACTGAAAATAACACTACAATATTAGTAAGTTATTGTCATTACACTGCAGCTTAGTATAATCTTTTTGAGACATTTCTATACAATAGTGTAATTTAAAAGATGGGATGGGGAGAAAGACTAGAAACCAGAATAAAGGAACCACAGCCACCTTAATACTGTTAAGAAGACAATGTCATGTCATGAATGTCATGATTCTGTTGTATTACAATGAGGGAATGCATTCTGCTTCTGTGACAGGTTTTTTTGTTTTCGTTTTTTATCACTGGATGATAGACTAGTGTTCACTAGACTAATATGAAGTATTACAAATACAATTGTATTACGCATTAAAATACATCCTTGCAACATTCATCTGTCTTTGTCATGGAGACAAGTGAATGTAGCTGATGTCAGATTTTCATTAATTCTGCTACCTTGAGTGAAAAAGCCTGTTAATGTGACCTTACAAAACATAATCCTGTGATATGCCTAATCAGACATAAATTTTCCTTCAGAGGGCTTTGGGCATGCTCAGCGTTCCATAATATCAGGTATTATAACAGTTAGCTTTCTTGATAAATATATTTTTACATTTAAAAAAAAGTTTTCATTTAGCAATATGGACCCCACTCCACCCTTTAATATTAGACAACTCTTTACCCAGTAGTAAGTATGTGTAGGATCAAGCCCTAACTCTAAAGATATTGATATTTTAAATAAACAGGAGAATAGCTGACATAGCCTTCAGGATCTCCTTCTCACCTCCCAAATTTTTAAAGTCCTTTTCAGGAAGATACATGCATCATGAACAGGGAGAAGAAATTGACTTGAATTTTCAGGGGTTGGTCTAATTCTAATATCTAGCTTGCACCATCTTATGTATTGCGGAAAATAGGGGCATTTCTGGGGTTAATGCTCCCCTTTCTCCTTTGTAACTGACTTCATGGAATTATTTGTGATTTACCCCACTGTTAGGAAGAGAAATACCAGGATCTGATAGATGTAGAAACTCACACTGGAGAGGAAAGAGTTAAGGAGCTGCTCTGGGCCCATGCGGCTCTGCCCCACTGCACCTGCAAGGCCTGCACAGAATGGAGGAGCAAAGGAAGCAGTGTAGCTCATAGGCAGACAGTGGGGGTGACCTACACTATGAATTCATGAGAAGAAGAACTGCAAAATCTCTTGTTTCTTGAGGATTAGCTATGTTGACCTGAATGAGCCTACAAAGGAGGAAGCTCTGACTCTCTGAAGACAGACTATATTTTAGTTATTTATTTTACCCTGTGATAGGCAAGGGGGGTGGTAGGAAGTGACCCAGGGAAGTACTAATAAATCATCCTAGGGTACAGGACTCCACTGCCTACCATTGGATCCTAATGGGGGACAATGACTGAAAGCTATCTCCTGTGGGGAACTTAGTTGAGGGCAGACCCTGCAGATAAAAGGTGTGAACCAAAACACCTTGACCTTTAAGGAAGAACTGAACATCTTGCAAAATTCTGAAGACTTCCTCATTATCAAACTCTACATGTACTCGAAAAGGGGTGGACTTTTCAGTGTGGCATGGCCCAAGTCAATGAAAGGACAGATCACATCAGGGCAGACTGTAATGGAAAAAAAGGGATGCCCTGTCTGACCACTAGGCACCTGTGGTGCTTTGTGTCCCTCATCAGATAGGCCCACATTTGTACAAGTGTAGTAGCTAATTTCTTCAGAATATGGACACCATGCATCATAAATACTGTACTCTGAGAAAAAGATCAGGGATTGTATGTAAAAAGCAACAAACATCAACTCTCTTTTAGATGAGCAGCATTTTTCACTAAATATTTTACTAGAGGAAAAGCAGCTTCAGAAATCTAAGATGAACATATCAGCCATGTAAAGCACATTTTAATGAAATATAGGCAGGCACACAATTATGCCAATGGAAATTTTTTTTAGCAAAAATGATGAAAATGAAGAATATTTTAACAGAAAATCCTGTGCAGTGTCCTCTCAAGGAAATAATCAAGTTAATAAACTGTATAATTGGAATTTTCACACTTCATAATTTGTAAAATATCCAAGGTCCAGTTAAGGCAGATGAGGATGGTATAAATCATTTAGGCCTTCATAAAGAAATGAAAATAATAAGATGAAGCTACTGCTATGGTGTAGCGATGTAACGAAGAGTAAATTCTGTGTTAATACAGAGTTACAAGTTCCACAAAAAGTAATCCACTCCATTCAACCTATGAATGTCTTTTTTCTAATAGTCAGAACCCATCTCCCTCCTTTCAGTCCACCAGCAAATTCTGCTACTCATCACTGCATTCTCTTCCAATTTCTTAGTGGTTGAGATATTTTCCCACTGCATTAAATGGTTACTATTAAGAAGACAGTGTTTAACCTCTGGCTAAGTCACTGTGATATCAAGATACTGCATTTTCCCCCTTTATTTTCTGGTATAAGTGTGTGATGATTTTGGAATCTGCCTGTCTGTATAACACTGCTCTACATCCAAAATGCTTCTGAAATAAATGTAGTCAAACTTTACTAATTCTGGGTCACTGAGAATGAAAATGATGCTTAAAATTGTTGATTGGCTCTAGTTTTCATGATATGCTATTAGGTCAGTATATACGACCCTTGACATGGGAATGGCGGAGGATAAGTGAGTTATAAAGGGAAAGGATCTCAATTTAAACCAGAAATGACTAAAATACATCTTTGACTGGATCTATGAATAAATCTATGACTGGGTTTGGACAGTACTTGCTTTTTAGGCAAAACAATAAAGGATGCAATCTGAAGCTGGTATTGCGTCATACATGATATGAATTGCATCATGTTATTCCTAGAAGTCATGGATGATGCAATCATAACGAAGCTTACATCACTCTGCTGAACAAATTGTCCTATATCAGCTCTAGAAATCATACTGTGTCATGCTCTCTTATTTGTCAGTGTTTGATTTTGCAAAGGGACACATTTTTGTTTAGCCAAAGTGAGCAGAGATGCCTCGTACTTGTGTGAACAGTGCAGATAACTGCTATGTTTCTGGTGAAGTGACTTTTGCATCACAAAAGCACAGTATAACCACTATAGTTAAGAGAGCCTATCACCTTTATTTTGGCTGCAAAATTGGAGATCAAGACAAGAGGTGGGCCCCACACATATGCTGCAACACTTGTGCAACAAATCTTCGCCAGTGGTTGAACAGGAAAAGGAAATCTATGCCTTTTGCAGTGCCAATGATTTGGAGAGAGACAACAGATCATACCAGCAATTGTTACTTCTGCGTGGTGCCTCCAGTTGGGAAAGGTGCATCAAAGAAGAAAAAGTGGACTGTGCATTATCCAAACATTCCATCAGCTATACGCCCAATAACCCCCGGAGAAGGACTGCCAGTTCCTGATGCACCAGAATCATTCTCACCTGAGTCAGATGAGGAAGAGGAAGAAGATGAAACTTCTGGTCCTGAACCATCAATGTCACAAGACCCACATTTTCTCCCATCCTCCTCCTCTGAACCACACCTCATAACACAAGTTGAAATGAATGACCTTGTCAGGGATTTGGAACTACCCAAGAGTAAGGCAGAGCTCTTGGGCTCCAGACTACAGCAGTGGAATCTCCTGGCAGGTGATGTTAGGGTTTCCATGTTCCGTGACCGTCAAAAGGATCTTGTCCCGTTCTTCTTCATAGAAGGTGATCTTGTAGCCTGCAACAACATCGATGGTGTGATGGCAGCCCTCAACATCGTTCACAATCCAGATGAGTGGAGACTCTTCATTGATTCATCGAAGACGAGTCTTAAAGCTGTTTTGCTGCATAATGGCAATGTTTTGCCATCAATTCCAGTTGGTCATGCAGTCCATATGAAGGAAACCTATGACAACATGAAACAACTTTTGAGGTGCATAAACTATGACCAACATCAGTGGCAGCTTTGTGGCAATTTGAAGGTTGTTGCTCTCTTGCTTGGTCTGCAGACTGGATACACAAAGTACTGCCGTTTTCTCTGCGAATGGGATAGTCGTACAAGAGATTCCCACTATATCAAGAAAGATTGGCCACTCCGACAGTCATTGGAGCCTGGGAGGAAAAGTGTTTAGCATCCACCACTTGTTGAATCAAGGAAGATTTTGTTACCACCCTTACACATCAAGCTGGGTCTGATGAAGAACTTTGTCAAGGCCATTGACAAAACACAAGCAGCTTTCAAGTACCTCCGTGGAAAATTTCCAAGGTTAAGTGAAGCTAAGATAAAGGAAGGTGTCTTTGTTTGTCCTCAGATTCGTGAACTTCTGCGAGATGATGCATTTGACCATGCACTGCGTGGCAAGGAAAAGACAGCATGGAAAGCCTTCCAGTCAGTGGCAATACATTTTTTCGGAAACAACAAGGCAGACAACTACAGGTTGTTGGTGGAAAACCTCCTCAAGGCATACAAAAGCCTTGGTTGCAACCTGTCACTAAAGATACATTTTTTGCACTCTCATCTAGATTTTTTTCCACTGAACTGCGGAGCAGTGAGCGACAAGCACGGCGAGCGAT
The DNA here is from genome assembly GCA_007922305.1 of Dermatemys mawii. NCBI lineage: Eukaryota > Metazoa > Chordata > Testudines > Dermatemydidae > Dermatemys > Dermatemys mawii. Next base: position 8,563,341 of record ML677355.1, on the reverse strand, counting down.
TTCACCAGGACATTGCAACAATGGAGAAACGCTATCAGGGCAAATGGAGCCCATCAATGCTTGCAGACTATTGCTGGACAGTGACAAGAGATGCTCCATTTAAGGAATACAAGAGACAAGCCAAGAAGTACCGAGTAGACACTGAATAGGACTAAACTATGTACATAATATTTTTTTGCCTTTTGTTTCATAATACATTTTATTTATATAACCCTTTTGCTGATTTTGAAAGTGTTACATAAACAGGACAGGTGAAATATTATCATGTAAAGCAACCATAAACACATGAAAAGACCTAGGTTTACAATTTATGATTAAAACTATGATTAAACTGATTTAAACTATGATTAAACTATGATTAAACTGATTTAAACTGATTTAAACTATGATTTAACTATGATTAAAACAATTTATGATTATTGGAAAGGTCAGAACAAGTATCAGACTCATTATAGACTTTCCTTTAAACCCTGACTAAAACCCATCTATCCCTTTCGCTGCTCCTTCACTTCTTGGTTTCAAACAGCTTCTTCTTGGTCCAACTGCAAAGGGAATTGGAAATACTGCCTCCTTTTTCTGCACCTGAGTAATATAAGGAAGTGGCTGCAGACAGTTCGTGGTATGCCAGGGTTGGAGGAGACATGGGGGATGTTCCCATTGTTCTCTGGCTGCAGCAATGTCCCCTGGGACCAGGAAGCTGGGGATCAAGCCTTCAGTCCTAACAGAGTCATAAGTTGAAATAGCCTCTGGCAGCCCCAAAGTTGGGAAGTCATAAGTTGTCTTTGAACCACACTCTGTGTTCTGACTATGATGAATTCCCCTTTCCCCTTCTATAGCACAAGAGATCCAGATAGAAAGCCCCAATAGAAAGTTCTGGAAATTTTTCCATTGTTTCCTATTGGTTCCAATTGGCAGCCGAGTTTTGCAGCAGAGCAATGTGTATATAAGAGCTACTAGATCCTGGAGCTACTGGTTGTCCAGTAGACTCTAATACAGATACATTAAAGGATTCAAATGGAGTCTCCTGGCATTTGCCCTAATGGGACTGGGATCAGGTTCCACATACACCCTCCCTCCCTTGTTAAGGGAGGATGGCTGTGCATAGCCCCAGTGCTGTATACATGGAAAGATGACTCCCATCTTGAGAGAGACAGAGATGAAGCTGGAAAGATAACACTATTGCTGACTTTCTAACAAGAGGCAACAGGGTAACTTTCAGGAAATGGTGTTTGTAAGCAGATAGGTCAGCAAAAGAATCTTCCTCTTCCCTCTCAGTGAAAGGTTTTGCATCTTAATGGAATGCTTCCTGTATAGGAGAGTCTTGAAGTAGCTCCTTTGCCTAACTGAAAGTGAGAAGTCTGATGTGATGCCATTTTGGGGTGGAAAGAACTGGATAGAGCTACAGTGCAAGTAGGTGACCATATGTCCAGATTTTATAGTGACAGTCCTGATTTTTGGGTCATCTTCTTATATAGGCTCCTATTACCCCCCATCCTGATTTTTCACATTTGCTGTCTGGTCACCCTAAGTGCAAGCCATGTACATCTAGGTGTTTAGCACAGGGACTGACATGAAGCTGCCTTGCATGATGATGATGAGTTTATAGACTTTTTAAGTACTGTTATTAAATTAAGCATATTTATATTTGGCTAAGAGAAGTTGATGTATTGTCCATGATTTCCATTATTTTAAGAAAAATAGAATCTAAAGACATTATCAGGGAAGCGAGGATCTTTTGCGCCATTCTGAGTTGTTTATAATAAATAAAAACATACATAAATCCATGCAAGGACTCCCTGTTCTTCTGTCTATTCCAAGAGTTCAAAAATCCCTAAGCCTTTTTCAATATAAAAGGCTTGCAAGTCCGCTGACCATTTTTTATATTTTTTTCTAACACAGCTGGTAGAAAGGCTTTGACTGCTTGGCGAAGTGAGCATCTTTGTGAGTCTCCCTGTGACCCTTTTATTAAGCAGCTAGCTGTGCTCAATAGCAAAATTGATTCTAATTGCTTCACAGCAGTTGAATGATTTAACCTGAAGCAAAGCAATTGTTTTTATTCAAAAGGGTGCACACCTTTCCCAGTGACTTTTTTTAAATACAATTCTGACCCTGAAAAAGCAAATGGAATACTTTTTTCCTGCAAAACTACAGTGCCTAAAATATTTTAGCTAATACAAGAAGAGATTCTCTCAAGAGCATTAAAAACAACCCAAACTCCAATGTTAATAATATTGGACTTAAATTCTCCATTTACCTCATGCTATGCATACAATATGTTCTCTGGAAAAAAGCCACATTGAATATGAATAATGGTAAATTTTTCTGGTAAATTTCATATTGTCAAACATCTGGTGAATGGCTACAGCAGAAATAACTTACTTAGAGTTTCCTTTGTATAATAATTCTACAATCTTGCTTAAACTACTAAACTGCCACCCAATACAGCATGAAGCTCTGGTAAGAATCCTTAACATGAAGTTGAACATTTTTCTTTTTGCATACCGAAACAAAATAAGAAATAGCACTCAAATCTGTTAGCATTTACAGAAACATATGTCACCATCAAGTTGTTCTTGACAAAACTTAAGTTCAGCATGATGGGAGGCTATCCAAGCTGGGTAATATTCAAATTGCTAAGGGTTTCATCAAATCTCTGTACAAACTTTTCTGGACTTAATTTGTGCTTATGAATGAGTTGTAGCTAAAAGCTCTTCTCTCTCCTGAAATGATGGCTTCTCCGCATTTAAATTCTTATATCATTCTGAGTGTAAGGTATTGTAACTTATAAGCCAACAAGTTGAAGGGCCTGGTTGTAAGAGGAAAAGAAGTGGACAAGAAGAAACAAAATGTCTGCTTAATCTTCTCTTATGTCCTCCAGTCATTTAGTCTTCCTCAATCAGTACACTTCAGCAACCTAATACTCTTCCTTACTCATAGGACAGAGACAAACTCGATTTGTCCCTATATGGAGAATTATTTGTTTTAAGAAATGAATCTATCTTTACTAATATCAATACACTTTAAGGTCAAGTATGTATTAGAAATAGAACAGAAAACATAAAGATAAAAAAGTATTATAGTACAAACAAAATAGAATGGTGATCTGATACCCTTAATCAAATGGGGCAACAAAACTTCTTAAAGGATTTAAAAAAATCTAAAGCTTTAATTGATCAGAGGTGTATAGGTATTGTAATAAAAATAAAGAATGTCAGTGATCTATAATTGTTATATTCCAATAGAAAAGCTTAATATGGTATCATAAATTGAGTTATTTTAAGTTGTAAATAAGAAAAATAAATTGCTTGTACCTTTTGGTTAGTTGAATAGAGAGTTTGATTGTGTAAATAAGGTGTTTGATAGGAAACGGAGTGCTTCCAGATTTTTTTTTCTTTTTTTGGATGGCATACTAAATAAAAACAGAATTGAAAATACAGACACATAAAACCAAGAATATGCAAACCAAGTACCTACAATACAAGTAGATAATACTTTGTCCTACCTCAGTGCAGGGGACAGCACCTGGGAATTCAACACAGAACTACTATACCAAACTCTACAACTCTGTCCTGAATTTGAGAAGAACAAATTCAGAAAATTTAGGAGCCTAATTATAATGGTGTATGTAATCTGATGGGTAGAAAACTTATTCTCCGACCCCACTTTTGCAAAGCCATGGTCAGAATAGCTGTGTTCTTCATGGTACTCCCCATTCATGAACACAGAACAAAAAATACCTATTTTTACAGAATTGTCCGTTAATGGGTGTTACGCCCTTTCACACATGCTGGTAGTTTTGCATTATTCTGGCAGCTTGAAAGTTGGTAAGCCTGGATTCACTCCACATAGGAAGAACCCGAAGCTCCCATTGGCCATGATTCCCTGTTCCTGACCAATGGGAGCTTCAGGGGAAATACCTGCAGGTGAGGGCAGTGTGCAGAGCCCTCTGACCTCCCTCCCCAGGGTCCACAGAGACATGGTGCTGGCTGCTTCTGGGAACAGCACAGGGCCCATGGCACCACAGGAGTGGCAATCCCGCTGGCCAAATCCAAAGCTCTGAGAGGTTGGATCTGACCTGCGGGCCATAGTTTACCCACCCCTGTTTTAAAACCATGATCTTTGAGGACAGGTTAAACTGGGTATGTTTAGTAGTGAGAAAAGACTATTGCAACCTGATAAATCTTAAAGGATGATAAGGCTATTATAAAGAGGTTGGTGATCAATTGTTTTCCATATTCACTGCATGTAGAATAAGAAGTAATGGGCTTAATCTGCAGCAATGGATAAATAGGTTAGCCATTAGGGGAAACGTCTTAACTATATAAGAATAGTTAGGTACTAGAATACCTAGACTACCTAGTAACTAAGTTTACCAGTGGAAGTCATGGAATCTTCCCCACACTGGAAGTTTCTACGAACATGTTAGACTGTCTACCAGGGATAATCTATATATATATTTGGTCCTGCCTCAGTGTAGGGGAATGGATTAGATGACTTCTTGAGGTCCTTTCCAGCCACTGTGCCTGTACTCTTTAGCAGTGGTATAACATTACATCATGAAAGAAAGTAAGTTTTTTGTTGATTATTCAGCCTAACAACCTGACCTCCTGTAAATGACAAAAACACAGTTAGCACAAACGTGACCAAATGTCCCGATTTTATAGGGACAGTCCCGATTTTGGGGTCTTTTTCTTATATAGGTTCCTATTTCCCTCTGCCACCACACACACACACCCCCCCTGTCCTGATTTTTCACGTTTACTGTCTGGTCACCCTAGTTACCACCATTGGAATTTCATGTTGTATAGAATGTTCTGGTCACATAATTATAATGTTCATATCCCACTTCAGTTTTTGTTAAGAATGGATACTGATTAACCTTTAAAGTAAGGTTACCAAATGTACTAAAAGCTGCATGGGAAAATATGGCAAAAAAGTGAAAGAATGCTGGGAACCATACATAAAGTGTCTTACTTGCCTTCCAGATTTTTTCATACAGCTAAACATCTTGGTGGTCATGTCAAATGACATACAACACAACAAAAACAGCAGAGGGGAGAATAATTCACTCCACATTTGATGTTTAGTCTAGGTTTTGGTTTTATTATTTTTTGTTTTGAGAGAGGCTAATTGTTCATAAACTGCTCTGAAAAGTTACAGTCCATGCAACTCTGAAATAACACCAATACTCCTCATTGCTGAACTGGAAGATTGGGTGAGTGAATTTAGTTGGATTCTCACCCACACTAAAGAGTGTGATTCTGTGAGGTGCTAAGTAGCCATAAATGTCTTACGGTCAAGACAGTTGAGGTGCTCAGCAGCTCCGAAGATAAGGCCTGGGTCTTCAGTGGGATTTAAGCCTGTCCTTAAGTGCGCTGAATCAGAGAGATAGCCATGTTAGTCTGTATCTGCAGAAGTGACAGAGAGTCCTGTGGCACCTTAAAGACTAACAAAAGTATTGAAGAATAAGCTTTCGTGGGCTAATACCCACTTCGTTGGATGCATACAGTCCGACATGACTGCATGCATCCGACGAAGTGGGTATTAGCCCACAAAAGCTTATTCTTCAATAATTGTGTTAGTCTTTAAGGTGCCACAGGACTCCTTGTCGCTTCTTAAGTGTGCTGTTGATCAGAGATCTTTTCCTGAATTTTAGTCTGTCTGTGGGGCTGACTCCATCTCCTTCTCTTTACTCTCCTACTCTTTAACCAGTGGGTCAAGGGGTGAGATGCCCTGTGGTATCTTCATAAATTTCACTGCTCTGCTAAATATCTTTATTTTTCAACTTGCAATGCTTAAAATTATTAACTTTGGCTATCCTCATTTGACATGATAAGGTTTGCTCAGTCCACAACACTGACATAACTATTCAGCTTTTTTGGCTTTACTTCCTACTGAATTTCATAATTTTCATAATTAACCTTTCTATAGAAGCATCCACCAAGTTGGCTTCTATGGGGCAACCTTCATTTTAACTGATCCTCAAAGTGATTATTTTCCCAGCAATAAAGCTGAAGGATTATAGGAAAATAACTTGCACAGTGACTAATTTTAATAAGGATAGTATCTCATTCTAGATACAATCCAAAACATTGGCCAACTCCTGAATAATAAATACTTTTTATTTTGGTCTTATTTTGAAGTAAGAAAAAAAAGATGACTTTGGAGAATCTTTGAAAAGATTGCACCTCTTTAGACTTCAAATATTTCTAACTAGCTGGATCTGTCAGTCTCTCTTATCTACATACCTTGAGCCTTATGAATGTGTTTGTGATAATTGCTTTGTTGTTAGTGCTTTGACACTGAGTGACAGTACTTTTCAGTGCTTGACAGCCAAATCTATTGGCTTACAACAGCCCTCGTACACTGTGAGTTGTTCTCTTTCTGTCTAGTGACAGTAAGAGCTTCCAAGTTGACACAGGGGAGCTTATGCTTCTTTGGAAGTAAGAAGAAAGCCAAAGTGGAATAGGAGGGAGGTCTTTCTATCAAAATAAAACCATTAATTTAGTTCACCTGTGTTGCATAATACAAGGAAGAGTGGAGCTGAAGGTTACATGTTAAAGCAAGTTACTTTATGTTGCTTACGGGAAATTTTACCACTTAGTAAACTATCAAGGTCTTCAATTCATGTCTGAAAAAAATGTTTTGCAATGAAAACCCTTCATAATAAATTAATTTCTTCTCAGTGAAATCTATTAAAAGGAGAGTATTGGTAGTATTGTATAGAAATATGTCACATTACAAGTATTTGTATATCATTTTTTAAAAAAGATGAATTCTTGGCAAAAAACAGTCAAGATGGAGGGGTTGAAGACAGATTTATTTAAAACAAAAACTAATGTGGCAAAATAAAGATTAATGTTTAAGTAGTTCCTTCAGGGTGACATTATAAGGTAGTGAGAATCATGATGTGGTGCTTGAAAATTGAGTTCTCACTGAAGTCCAATTGGATGAAGATACCAGCTCCCCCCAAAAGAAGAAAAACTCTCAAATAAAAACCTATAAATCTTCTTAGCCTATAAGTTCCGTACTTAATTGCTTGTTAGGAATATGTTTTAAAAGGCTCTGAAGATGAGTGGCTTATATGATCAAAGGAAAGAATGTTGCTGATTACTGAATATCCCTTCTGTTCATAAACACCACACTTCCATAGTCAGAAGTTGAAACCAATTCAAGTTTAGTGTGTGTGTGTGTGTGTGTGTGTGTGTGTGTGTGTGTGTGTGTGTG